>JABTXL010021644.1:5553741-5608438 GCA_025134845.1 Neodon shergylaensis
AGGTGTGACAATGCACACCTAGAATGCCAGCACTAACTTCACCAGGTATGACAAGGCACACCTAGAATGCCAGTACTCATTTTACCAGGTGACAATACACACCTAGAACACCAGCACTTAGGAGACTAACAAAGGAAGATCCTGAGTTACGGGGCATCAGGAGCTACATAGTCAGAAATGCTCTCAAAATTCAAAAGACATAAAACATCCTGACAGATACAAACAAACTTTACAAATTCAGTTTAGAAATAACACCCAAATTCAGTTTGGAAATAGCCATTTAGAGTCTCTAGTTGAAATAATTTCCTTTATAAAATTCTAGTCAGAAAGAAATTAGATTGAAGAGGATGAAACTGGGGTCATAAAGTTGAAATATGGCTGAAAATAGAACTAAATTTATTTTTAAATGAAGGTGAATATTTCTAGACCAGAAACCTTCTTTTAAGAGCTAAATATTTTTATACGTGAAGTCTACAAATATAGAATAAAATGACTAACATGAAGAAGGAGACTAACACACCTTTCATCTCATCCTCGTGCGATGATCGTCAGAACCTGCCGACCCTCACTTGTGTGCCAGACACCAAGGTCCAGCTCATGGTGCACATTAGGTCTCTAGCTGCCCTAGCCTCGCATATCCGCTACTTTGTACCCTCTTGTCATCCCCGTCTTTCTCTTCCTCTTCCTTCCCAGATTACCATAGTGACCTCTGCTTTCTTCCCTATTTGCGTGTATTTAATCTTTTTTACTAATAATTCAAACACAAATGAGATCATGTGATATTTTTCACAGTGTCCTGGCCTAGTTTACTTAACGCAATGTCCACTGGCTCCGCCATGTTCTAGAAAACAAAAACACCCCCTTTTAAAGGCTGAATAATAGTTCTTTTGTATTTTATTCTACATTTTCTTTCATGCATCCCTCAAAGAACATTAAGGTTGCTACCTGAGTTGAAAATAAAATGCTGCATTGATCGTGGGAATGCTTTATAAGGATCTGATTTCATTTTTTAGGGGTATATACCTAGAAAAGAGATTAATAGATTTTATAGTAATTATTTATACTTTCTTGGAAACCTTCAAATTATTTTCTGTAATAGTCTACATGCCCCCCCAAGAGTACATCATTGTTTCCTCTTTCAAAGAATTATTTTATAATACAGTAGACTATCTAATTTTAAAACTGTGCTCATGGATAGGAGATAATAACCTTGAACTAGGCTCTAAAATGTCATTTATAAATTTAAAAACTCCTCAACGAATATCATGAAAAGACTTGGGAACCTCTGGGTAGCATTCACATTAAAAGACATTTGGAAATACAGCTTTGTGTCTATTACTTGCATATATTAGTAGCTTAGTAGTAGTAGTATATCCTTGTAATTTATACTCCTGCTCCAAGTTTAACACGAAGTGAATTAATGACATTGTCCTGGAAAACTGAAGGATCTTGCTGTCCTCACATTCAGCCTCCTGTCCATCCTCCCTTCTCACCATACTCCCCATATTTTTTAACATAGGTAAGTGACATTCTCATAACTCCACTGTCACCACAGAGTTCATGACCTCATAACAAACAAGAACATAATGAGGAAATTCTGATGGGTGCTTCTACTTTTGGGGCAGGGCATATTCCATGAGCAAAATAAAACAATGAGTTCAGAAGTAGTTACATGAAAGCAGAGTATTTATTGCAGAAATTATTTTCTGATTTCTTGGTTATGGAAAGTTTGCTGTCTCAAGATTTGAATAAACATAACCTCCAATGTTATGTCCCAGTAATCTATCTTAATATTTTTAAAATTATAAATAGTAGTATTGTCTTCAAAGTCAAACAAACTTAAATTAGAGAGTACTAAAAATGTCAAGCCGTATCGATTTAGCACATGCAACAAAACTGCTTTTTTATATTCCAGGTTAAACTTTAAATTGAACATATTTATATACCCAGTGATATTTATTCATTATAAATATACCAGAGGAGAGTTCTAGGATAGAGATAATACACAGTAAGAAGACAAAAAGATTATATCCTAACTGAGTTTGGATTCTGGGAGAGAAAGTATGCAAATTTGTTAGTTAAATGTTAAGAAACAGGGCTGGAAAGATGGCTCAGTGGTTGAGAGCCCTGGCTGTTCTCCCAGAGCATCCAGAATTGATTCCCAGGACCCACATGGTAGTTTACAACTATCTGTAACTCCAGCCATAGGGTATCACGTATCCTCTTCTCACCTCCCCTTTTCTGGCCTCCATGGGCAACCAGGCATGCAAGTGGAACACAGACAGAGACACAGACGAAAACATCCATATACACCAAAGAAAGTCTTTCTGGTTGGTTGACATTTAATCGGATGACTGAAGTAAGCAAGAAATAAAATCACTGGAGGAAAGAGTGTTCTAGGCAAGGAAATGAGTGATTGGGAAGGCTAGAGGCAGGAGGACAATAGCAAAATGACATGGCCAGGAGGGCTGCACAGTCAGAGTAAAAGAGGAAAATGAAGATGAAGTCAGAAGCAAGGCCCAGATCTTGCAGTGCCTTGTGGACTATGGTCTTTCGGTTTTCATCTGTGAGATCAGGAGGCTTTTGAGTATTTGAAGCAAGAATCTATTGAGATCAAATACAGCTTTTGAAAGGGTGTCTCTGTCAGTGGGGTGAGCCCAGGGCAGAGCAATATGGCTAAAGATGGAACTAGAGAGAGCAGGAGCCTAGTTCTATAAGCTCAATGCAATCAGAGAGTGACTCTCAAAGTATAGTAGAAGAAATGAGAAGTATCTCACTGGTGTTATACAGACATAGATTATTTTGAAGACAAAGCCAGCCATCAGGTGAACTAAATGTGAATCGTGGGAGGAAGAAAGTTGGTAATATTGTCTCCAAGGTTTTCCCCAAAGTATTAAATAATCACATCATAGCTGAGCAGGTAAGTACAAAGAGAAAACATGTAGGGTGAGATTTTTGTTTTCAGATGTGAGATTTAAGATGCCTATTAAACATTCAGTCACTGTTCTCCTGCTAGAGTTTGGGAGTTGTTTGAAAGGAAAGTGTTTGGTTTTCACCACACACCTGTTCTTCAGATAAACAACAATAACATAAAAACAATACAGCTTGCAACAAAAATTCACAATGCTCTTTCTGTACCATTTGCTCCTCTATCTAAGAAGCCTTTGGTGGGACTGAGATGAAAAAAAAAAACGTGAACCACACTCTTAGTAAAGCACTAAACCTCAAAGGAGAGCCCAGCAAGTCTGGGTAGCTGCTCCTCCAAATAGCCTATCATCTACAGGCAAAACCAAGAACCAGAGTTACATGCTGCTATATCCCGTCTCTGCCAAAGAGGCTCTGTGCTGCCCATACTCTAGTTGGGCATCTACTAGATCCACAAAGGTCCTGGGCACAGAGGTGCCAAACCAGGTCCTCAGTGTGCTCCCTTGTTATCCATGTCAGTGTTTCTGTCTCCAAATCCCCTTATCTATTTTCTACTTGGTCAGTTCTAATCAGAGGCAGTGCCTTCCAGAACATGTATCTGGTTCATCATCCAGAATATAGTGAGTTCATTGAAGACAATAACTGTATCTTTTCTTTGTGTGTTTCAGTATCTCACCCACATGGAAGAGACTAGATAAATGGCAATAGTCAGGCAAAATTACTGTACCACCAAATCTTGAGGGCAACTCTCTTCTTAATTGGTGCAGTGCTTTGCTTACACCTATGGACAAATGGGTCAGAATTTCAGAAAATACTGAAAGCTCTCTTTAAAATCTACTCTGTTTTAAGCACAAAGATGGTACTGTACATACAGTTTGGCCGGGCTGGGTTAAGCTCCATGAACCTCAGACATTTCCTTTGAGTCAGGGAAGGTGGAAAGGACTGGGGGAAAGTTCACAGGTTGGAAAGCTGAAAGTCTGTTTTGGAAAGTGCACCTGTTTTTCATTCACCAGCACACCCCTACGCCCTTTGATGCTCGCAGAAGAAGCAGAAACACGAAAAATACCTGAAGCCAAACTGAGCACACGCTCATACCGAGGGCAGCGAAGAATAACTGTGACAACAGAAGACGACAAATGAAGGAAAGCCAATGAAACACAAAGCAGTACCAGGAGGCAGATACACCATGTAGACAAACACAAGATCAAAGGAGACCATAAGGCGGTGTCAGCCAGATGACATGTGTGTCAGACGAAAAGCAAACAAAGGACAACACTGGAAGGCAATGGAGATGATTTCAGCTATTCAAGAATCAAAATAAAATTGGATGAAGTTTAAATAAAATCCTCCGTTATTGAATCAAAATAGCACAACAGAGATATTCAAGGAAAGCCCTTTAGTAACTTAATCCATCGAAGAACAGCCTGGAAAGCAAAGCAAGTTCCAGATAATCACAGAGAACGGAAATATTCAGCAATCAAAGCAAGATGGGCAACAGGCATGAGAGACGAGCCGACGCAACAAGAAAATAGAAAATTCAGAGAATTCTTTTGGGTTAACAATGAAATCCAAATGCGGCACTGCTCTTTAAGGAAACAAGACGACTGTCTAACCCTTTGTCCTAACCATCAGCATCTCCCCCTCTCTCCGAAGAGGGACCCCAGTAACTGCCCCTCAAAGCTGCCTAGCCACCTAGCTTGTAAAGTGGAACAGATGGCTTTGGAACATAAACACATTGTCATAGAGACAAGGAAAAGAGTTCACTGAAATTTATGGCACTTCGCTAAAGAAGCATGAAATATCTCAGAACACTTTTGTGCCTACACTCTTGTCTGCTGTGCACAGGAAATCAGAGCCAGGGTCAGGACCGAAGGTTCAGAGTCCTGATATACAGCATGGCTTTGTCACATATGTCCCCTCTACAGCAGGGGATGACTGAATATATAAAAGGACCATTTTCTAGGATATAACACATTGTAATCATATAAAGATCCTACACGCTCACAATTTAAAGGAATCAAGAAAATCTGGACAAAAAAAAGAGCATTTGAAAGACATAAGAACATTTTCCATTTTCTTCATCCTCTAGCAAGTGTTAGAAAATGCATTTCAAATTCTGGGGACAGAGTTTAAACAAAGGCACATGATTGACTGTTGCTGCTAAAGACACTAATTATTTCCACCAAACAGTTGTCATCACCATCAAAACCTGTCTTTCAATCAATCAGCTCCTCCTCACCAGAGCCCAGCACAGCATGCATTTCAAAGGTGAGCCTACATTTCAAAGCCTCCAAGAGGTCAGGAATACTATCTCTTCCCTTCCTCTGCAGGAAAAGGGAGGGGGAATCCCTCTGGGAATGTTCCTACTTCAAGTTGTTTTCAGCTTTACTTCAATGTCATTAAAACATCAAGACATTGAAACAAAAGTGTGAAAGTTCCCTTCCAGGCCTTCTACAAGAGAGTTTATTTTACAAAGATATTCCGTGTGTGCATGAGAATTTATGGAGGTTAGAGATCAATGCAAGGTGTCTTCTTCAGTCACTTTCTACTTTATTTATGTATTTATTGGCTAGATTGATTGCCTAGAGAGTCCACAGGATTCTCTAGGCTCTGCTTCCAACCAATAAGATTACAGGCATGTATCATCATACTAGATTTTGACATGTGTGCTGGGCATCTGAGTTCGGATGCTTCATGCTTATGCAGCAAAAACGTTACCCACTGAGAAATCTCCCCAGCCCTGTGGCCCTTATTTTCTGGGTTCTTTTAGGTTATGGAACCTTTAGGATGCAGGCCTCCCTGGAGAAAGTGGACCACTGGAGGAAACAGCTTTTGAGAGTTATGGCTTAACCCTGCTTTGTGGTCCAAGCTCTCTGCTTCTTGGTTAACCAAGATGTGAACAGTCCTCGCCACAAGATTCTGCCACTATGAATACCATTATGCTTTTCCTGCCCTGGTGGGCTGTATAACCTCCTCTACCCTGAGCCACAATAAAACCTACCTCTCTTATATCACTTCTGCCAGCCATTGACTCAGATATGTTCTCAGAGCAGTGAGAGAGGTAACACAAGCAGCCCCAGGAAAGGCTCTGCATGACAGACATGATAAGATGTTCTAATGAATGCATCGTGGAGAATGAATAAAGGACGAAAGGGCAGAATGATTCCAAAGAGGTTGGCTCTATGACTTGAGAAGTTGTGGCTATCACTTAGCAAATTGTAAGCCCAGGAGAGTAAAGATTTGAAAGGATATAGGGTAGTGTGATGGCAAACATTATGCCTTAAGTTTAAATTATTGTGCTTAAGATATCTATAAAATAAATATGTCTCTAACTTATAAGCTCCACTTACATATAATATACTCTTTATTAAGGAACACTTCCTAGTTTTCCAGGTAAGCACTGAGGTATGAATACAGAGTTAAAATGTACAAGTACAGATAATTTCCTGGAACGTTAGGGCTGTTGTTTATGTAAGATAACAAGCCATGTGTTTTCATCTCTGGAAACAAGCTTGGTTGCCCCAGTTGCATAGGATGTACACTTGATGACATGTAGGTAGGAAGTACATAGACAGGAAATACGTCAAGATGTATGCTTGCCAGTGATTGCATGAAGGCAGAAAACACATGGCCTTGTGAGTTTTGCCTTAGTAAACCCCTGACTAATGTAATTCAGGGCCATAATCTAAGTACAAGTCTCCAGTTATGGACCTAGCCAGTATACATGTTCCTGGCTGGTATTTAATAAAATATCTTATTTATTCAAATTTACTCTTAATCAGACTAGCAAAACTCTAAATGACCTCCGATCCATAACCATAGTCTGGTAGTTGGGGGTAGTTTTGAATACACGAAGTGTGTATGTCACTATTCACTTGAACACAGGCAAGGTGGATCTCACTGACTATGCTTTGCTTCACCTAAAATGAAGGAAATCAAGGACATATTCTTATGCATAATTAAGACTTCTCCAAGGAGCATAGATATCTTTTAGTGTTGAATCTCCTGAGTTGATATCATCAAACTTTTACTACATTTTAACTTCTACTTCACACCTCAATGCCTACCTGGAAAACTAGGCATAGTGTCCCTAAATCAAGAGTATATTATCCTTGTAAGAGGTGCCTATAAACAGCAGAAACTTACAAATACCTCAAAAGAGTCCATTTGACATCACAGGCCTTCTTCAACCCAGTGAGCCATCACTGCCTGTCAAAAATGCTCAGAGTAGAAAATCCCTTCATTTTAAATAACATTTCTGGTCTGGGAGTGTGGTCAAGTGTCTACCTAGCAGGCAGGAAGCCCAAGAATCAATCCTGACACTAATCACTCACTAACAAGAAAATCAAATAAGTAAGTGGACAGTGTGAACATGTATATGTGTGTAGCGGTGTAAATTAATGCAGACAGATTGTAAAGAATATATACAGCTTTAATGAAGAAATAGACTTACAGAACCACGGTTCCCGCGGAGAACAGGAACTAGAAAAGGGGCGCGCGGGATTTATAAGTAAACATTCGCCAGAGGCAAGCCCGCCCCCTAAGGGGCTGGCTTAACCCTACATCTCCCCCTTTTATCTAAATAAGACAGAACTAAACCAAATACAACTATATAATCTTCAACTCCGTCAAAGATCTGAGAAGGGAATAAATATTACTTAACAAATGAGAGATATCCAAAATGTACAACAAATGACAGAGACACAACTGACTACCTGGGCAATCACCCAAAGTCTCATTTGCAATGTTGAGTCAACCAACTTTGGCTAAGGCCTAACATAACAGACATACCATTATCAAATGCAAGGAACTTTCTTAGAATTATCCTACCCTGTCTTGGCAAAATAAGACAATTTTGTTTCATATCTTAGTCAGTAGTTGAGATATGGGCTTTTCTTAACCCAAAGGCCAGTTCTGCCATAAAGACAAGCTCCCAGTGGAGTGTCTTTGGTGCTCAACGTTCTCTCGGGAGTAGAGTGGCGTTGCCAGGAGTAAATGTTTTTCGTTGGCAAAGAATTCTAGGTTAGATTAAAGGCCATTTTCTACAGCTCTTCGAAGAGGCTGAAGATTATACTATCTATACTAAATATAATCTCTATGTATCTAGAAGACCTGATTAACCTAAAAATAAATATGACAAGCATATAATTCTCAATACCTATCTAACGTGAAGACTAAGAGAATAAACAACTGTGCAATATATGAAGACAATGATCTTCACCTGTAAACAATATCATTACATATCAAATGTAAACAATGTTATTACATAAATAGTATCAGAGGTAAAAATGTACATTGTGATATGGTAGATGTATCAATACAATATAAGCATACTCTTATACAAAAAATAGAGGTAGGAACACTCACATTCAATATTCAATATATCAATATACAAGAAACAGTACCACTATAATTTTCTAAAAGCAGTAAATCACAAATACCAATCATCCCATCAAACCAGTTAATCCCCCCTTTTTTTTGAAAATACCACTAATTCCATAAAATATCTCCCCATCCCCTCAACCCTGAACCAACCACTAAAAGATGTCCCTAACCCTGAGGGCAAACTCTGTTGGGAGAGGGGATGTCGTCCTCTAAAATTGCTTCTAGCTGACATGGGGGCGACATTTTTCTTAGGGGCTCCTGTGAAAGCAAATGATGGTAAAATTCCCAAATTAACCTTTGACCTAAGAATTGTAACTAGTCTCTGAGAGTTTTGAGAAGGTCTGGCCAGAGTGTTGTCAAAAATGTGCACCATTCAAAATTGTCTCGTGCAGTTGGTACCAAAAAACAGGTCTAATATTAGCGCTTAAAAAAAATTCATGATGTCATAAAAACCAGATTGAGTACCAATCTACTTTGAGAGGAAGATGGGCATCGAAGAGGATCCTTATGGAGTTTGATAGCCATTTGGGCAAGAAACTGTTCTTGCCTGGACTGTTGCATAAACTGAACACAGAGAACCCACAGAGAGAGGACTGCTGAACTTGTCTAAAGGTAAGATGGTCTTTTGGGGTTCCTGATTCTTGAAAGCATCTGCGAGACATTCTGCAGGACACAGCAGATAGTGACTGAACTGTTTTTGAAATTTCCTGCTTTATGGAAATGTCTGCTGGAAACTATGGGCCTGAAGGCTGAAGATGGATGCCCCAACCATACAGAGGAACTTTGGGTGACTGTCCAGGCAGCGAGATGTCTCTGTCATTTCTAGAGTTTTGGACTTCTTGTTTGCTTAGATAATATTATATCCTTCTGGAGTCTTTGATGGAGTTGAAGAATGGTTAGTTATAGTTATAGTTATTTTAGTTATGATAAAAGATAAAATAGATATAAATATTGTAACTAATTCTTGCTTGATAACTGTTTTGCTATATGTAATTTTACTATGTTAAAGTTAAAGCCTTTCTTTTTTGTGTGAACAGAAAAAGGGGAAATGATGGAGGAGGGTCATCTTTCTATCTGTTGTTTCATTTGTTAAGTAATAAAGAAACTGCTTGGCCTCTGATAGGACAAAAAATTAGGTAGGCAGAGTAGACAGAACAGAATGCTGGGAGAAAGAAGCTGAGTCAAGGGGTCGCCATGATTCTCCCACTCCAGACAGACGCAGGTTAAGATCTTCCCTGGTAAACCACCTCGTGGGCTACACAGATTATTAGAAATGGGCTAGTCCAGGTGTGAGAGTTAGCCAAGAAAAGGCTAGATATAATGGGCCAGGCAGTATTTAAAAGAATACAGTTTCCGTGTAATTATTTCGGGTACAAAGCTAGCCGTGCGGGCGGCCGGGTGGCGGAACGTAGCCAGCCACCCCTTAATACAACATATGTGCATGCATGTCCTCATGTGTGCATGTGTGCATGCATGTCCTCATGTGTTTGGATGAATGTGTGCATGGAAGGACAAAGTTAACAACTGTAGCCTTCCTCAATTACTCTTTACCCAAACCCAGAACTTACCAGTATAGTATAGCTAGCCATCCTGCTCCAAAGATTCCCTGTCCCTGCCTTCTCAGGCTAAAATCATGAATGGCCACCATACCCACTGGGCACTAGTGTGGTTTCTGGGGAACCAAACTGTACTCATACTTTGCATGGCAAGTAGTTTGTCCACAGAACTCTCTCCAGACCATCAAAAAATATTTTTAAACTTCTTCCAAAATAAGCAAGATGGCACCTGCCTACAATCTCAGTGAACAGGAGGATGAGGCAGAAAGATTACAAGCTATTTTCAGCTCTAGTCTTTAAAATCTAATAGAAGCAAAAGAATATTTGTTGGTACTTTTTCTCAACAGAGATATCATCTCATTCAATTCAACTTCAAATAGGAATTGATTCTCTTTTTTAAATAGTTTGAGGAAAAACACAACAGTGATTTGAAAGGTAAGAGGAGATTAAGCACAGCTAACAGCAGTAGGTTTTACAGCCTTGGGAGAGAAAAAGTAGTGACCCAGGCTAACCCGGGCATCTCTACTGCAGATGGGAGCTAAGGCTCCTGGAGTAAGCAGTTCTGAATTTTCTGTGTCTATGTGGAGTCAACCAAGGCCATTTGTAGACTTGGAAGAGGGCTTTGTGCACTCTCTGAATTTTAACGGTGGTGGTGACACTTCCATTTGAACAAGCAGATGTCATGGCCTCGCAGTGCTCTGCTCAGTCAGAACCACTTTCCTTCCTTGAGGAAGTCTTTTCTAACATCAAGGCTAAACGAAATTGCCTATCAACTGTCCTTTAGGCCCTGTCCCATCTGCACATATCACTGACTCTGCTTATAATTATGTAGTAGCATTTTTGTGCCTGTTTAATATCAGGGTCCTCCACTAAAGGCTATGCCCCCCTCCACAGTAGATTCCTGTCTCTTTTGCTCACCATGGGATGCATTACAGATCCAAGTTCTTGGCCAGTGCAGATGTATGTTTGATGAGTGATTGCTGTGTTGTTGTACACACATGAAATATAAGAGTCACCACTGAAGCAAACACTCTGGGTGATGCTAAATGTCACTGACCACACTACTTCTTACATTTGCTTCTTGTGTTTATCTCATCAAGCATCAGTGGTAGTGTGTGCATCCAGAACTTTAAAAGGCACTGAAGGAAGAGTCTGTATCTCTCACCCAAAAAGAAGAAAAATCATTGAAGTAGTTACAGAAGCCTTCATGAATAAGCCAGACCCTGAAGAAAGCAAGCAACCAACCTTTTGTCTACAATAAAGCAAAACTCATTCGTAATTTTTTCCTTTGGAGCTGCATAAAATGGGCCTGAGAATAATCTTAAAGGTACTACAATCTAAACATTCAGAAGCTTGAGATAGGAGGACCACAAGGTTGAGGCCTGTCTGAGTTTATATGTAGCAAGATTCTGTCTTGGAAAAAGGATGAATAAAAGGAAGTCCTCCATCTCCAACAAATCCTCTAGCAATCTCAAACCAGGGTATGTTTAGAATTCAAGTATAAAGAGTATGATTGATTTTATGTTCATAATGTGTTATTGTGGTAAATACAGACAATGACTTGAAAACAAGAGCTGTCCGCAGAAATGATGTTTACTTCCCCTAGGTACTCAGCTACTTAACTTTAAACTCCTACCTAGAAACTTCAGCAGTCTGATCTTTGACAAGACAACTCAGTATTTGAGCTGTCTCCTTGCCTTCCCAATGCATTGAGTCTTGTTATTAATAACAGCTTTATCAGCCACAGCCACCATGTAACATCCTAATGGAAGGCACTGAAAGTTCTACAAGCAATCCATTAGCTTTGATACAGAAAAGAAAAACCACATGAAAAGGAGAGGAATTCACAATAAAGTGATGATTATTGCCAACAACAATATTTTTCTACTTTAAAAAAGAAATCTTACATCCCAAGTATTACATGCCATTTCTTTTTTGACAAGCTGTAACTCAATAAATATATATCAGTATTAAAACACACACCATTTTATAGCAATCTCTTAACCACTCAAGTGTTACTGTAAGATTGATTTTCTCCCCCTAATGGAAGCCATACAGAAACTACACAGAGTTCTGGTGTCTGCTAAGACTGTGCATATCCATGACATACACACCAGTCATGCACCCCGTAGCAAATCTCCCAGGACCCTTTGTTGTTATGGATCATTGTATGGACAACAGTGAAGCATGCCAAACTACAAATTAGTAGTTTTACCTAAAAGATTCTTATCTTTCCAAACTTCAAATTAAAATTCTGAGTACACCCAAGCTGTGTAAAGGTGAAAGTGTGTACAAGACACTCTGGTGCACACCGGAGAGGTGAGTTAGTTTTAAATGGCTGTGGTTTGATACCTCCTTCGTCAGATGGTCTGGTTACCTCACTGCAGCAGGAAAAGCTAGGGAAGAGCTCAGAGATCTCCGACTTGTCATCTCCCAGACCTGTACCAAAAGTGCTGCTGGACTGGGAACGAGACAGGTGTCTCCGGTACTGACTCGCCTTTTCTACATCAGAGGGAGAATATTCGACACATGAGTGTGTGACTTAGACAACAAACAAAGCATCACGGGGAAGCAAGACAGTTCCTGATTAAATAATAATCCCGAAGTTCTGCTATTCTAAGGTTCTGGCGACCCACCCCAGACAGCATGGACTGCACCACATACATACAGGACCTACAAGACATTTCTTCTCATTTAGTCTGTAGGGTTTGTTTGTTTTTTTAAGAGACATAAGGGATAGGAGACAGACAATCACTAAGCAAACACTAGAAAAGTAAAAAAAAAATTCTTTGAGAGTGAACATCTGCTTTAAATACTTGCTTTCAAGTAGCCCTGAGTACAAGGTATTTGTATCTTGTTTTTTTGAGACTGTGAAATTAGATAGTAATTTTCAAACCATATTTGCTTAACGTGGCTTAAAAGTCTAAATGTTTGGTAACTATACCAAATCATTCATTTTTTCCCCTTTTAGTGATAGATATGTCACCCAAGCTCACAATCAAATAAGCCTCCATGAGGGGAAAGGAATGTATAGAAATTCAGAGAGAAAAGCAAAACTCCTGAAAGTTTAATTGGAAAGCTCGCAAGATGCTGTAGAGAAACTTTCCTGTTGTTGTATGTATAAGTTTTGAATCTTGACTCTAAAATACTATAATACTGTATTTCATGAAACAAATTTCCCTTCTGTCCCAGAAGCTCTTTGCAATCCAAATAACCAGGCCCGCAGTCCCAGAAAGCCTATAGAATCCCATTTACCAATGAAAGTCAAATGAAAGTATGCTCTAGACACCGTTTTAAAAGAATCTAGGACAAACTAATGTAGGATTTATTTCCAAGTTCCTTTTATAAGTTTTGTTTTCATAAATAACTAATGTTATTCTAAAGTGACATAGTACATTTCTCGCACTTTCTGAATTCTCAGCTTTCAATTTCCATGGTATGTTTGCCACAGTGAAAGTCTATAATGCGTCATCATTAACTTTTCAACAAAACCTAGGGAAAGAGAGAGGAACTCAAACAATACCAGAGAGCATATGGAGACTTCTAGACTGAATATTGTCTTCCAGGGGGTCAAGGTCGAAGATGGAGCCAGGATCTGTTCGCCATACTTTGAGGTCTTTCACCAAAAGGAAGAAACCAAGAGATGAAGAGGGAGCTTTGAAAAGTCAGCAAGGGAAACAATCAAGCAAAGGCAACATGTTAAAAGTGGCCCAGGGCACTTCAGAGCCAGAGAAATGGGGAGGGGTCCTCACTTTCATCCAATGTGAGCAGCGAGGTTTCTTCACTGCCCAGCATGAGAGTCTCCATGAAGCACCTACGGCTCAGCCCAAGGTACATTCACACATGGCTGCCATGTTCAGTTCTCTAGCATCCCCAACCCCCAGCACTCCTGTGCTTCACCAAAGGACAGACAGCATCTGCTCAAGTTCCTGCCTGAGGACACCTGAGTCGTCATGGGAAATGACAGAAATGCTTTTGTTTAAAACTGTCCTCTCCCTGTAACAGGAAAGAATGCTGGAAATGTAGAGAAGTGACAGGTTCAGTTTTCATTCCAAGACTGCTGGGGTCTATGGAAACAAATAAAGCCATAGAGGACACATTCATCCCAATTCCGCAGAAAGGATTCCAACCAGGAACCATGAGGGATAGGGCATGAAGGCATGCCCAAACGTAATTTCTGCCCTCAGTGAATCATACATTAGTTACTTCTGCATTCAGTTATCACACTGTCACCACAGTTTATATCTGAAGTGTCCCCACAAAGGTCCATGTATTGAAGACACCTTCATTAGCCTGTGACATTTTTCAAAGTTGTAGCAACTTCAAGAGGTGATCCCTGGTAAGAGGAAGTTAAGTAACTGGGGCATTCCTTTAAGAGCACCTTGGGACAAGCCCACCCAACTCTCCATTGTTTTCCAGTGGCTGCCTTTCTCTGTCGCACACTCTGACTGCCCTGCACTTCCCTGCTACAAGACCCAAAGCCAGAGAGCCAAAAGACAATGGGCTCAAACCTCATGCTGTCAGACAAATGAACACAATTCCTCTTTAAGTTGATTTCTCAAATATTTTGTCACAATGACAGACATCTGACTAACAAACACAGCAGCCAATGTGCCCATCTTTTATTGTAGCTACAGGCAAAACTCAAGTTTAATAATTTTTTAATATATTTGTTGTCACAATGCTTGGACCTAAGAGGGCTGTGCAGTAATACAAAACTGGGGAATAAATACCCAATTATGGAAGAAATGAGGGGAGCTTAAGATAGCATAATCAGAGAACTAAAAGCAAAGACTTTTTTCTCAATGGTATACTGTGAATATATGTCCAGCACTATTCTCTGTTATGACCGAACTCATATCTACTACCCTAGGCACTGCTGTTGTCATCATTTAATAGGTAAGGAACCTGAGACTAAGAAGGATTCAGTAGCCCTGCCAAGTTCATCCAACTAGTAAACAGCAGCAGCAGAACTCCACAACAAAAATAGGAGCAGCATCAACGGTCTTGGTCTGCACTCATCAGCAAATCTATGTACTTGTATTTCCATTCACGATGTAGACCCTGGCTCACTGGGACATTTAGTGTTGGTTAAATGTATTTTGTTTTATGATCTTATAAGCAAGCCTTCATGGACACTGATTTTTTCCCCATAAGAAAAAAGAAACTGACTCCTAGGTTGTCCATTGAATAAATAATTTTAGTTATAAATCTATATTTTAAAAAGTAGTGATAAGTGCTATTGAAAATACTATAAATACTAACTGAGAGCCCTGTCTAGACAGTTTCATCACTTTTAGCAATGATTTCACCATCATTCCTAGTCCCTCGTCTTTGTAGGACCCCAGGGTGAGATGAATCACGCCACTCTGTCTTATGAGTTATTAGCACAAGTCAATGAAACTCTACTTCTGCATCACTTGTACTGAAAACATCACAATTCATCCATCCATCTTACTGTGACCCAGTAAGTAATCAACCTGGGGAAATGAGCAAAGCTATCAACAGCCTACAAATAGGCCTAGAGTATTTCTTTGGAAAATACTCTGCTTCCCGTTGGTAAGGATCCTAGTCACTCGGGGCTGATGTTAGTTTAGCACTCTCGCTTTAGACTAAATGTTACTCCGTGAAATGTGTGCTTCCCCACCCAACCCACCTCTCCACGCCCTGTCACCACTCTGATTCTGCAGCAGAAGCCCTTCCCTTGAAGAGGAAGGTACTCTAACAGTGAGGTTACTGAGAGCTATATACCATGGTCGCCAAAACCTCTCTGATGGGATGGCAACTTGTATGGTCAACTTGACAGAATCTAAAGCCTCCATGGAGACACATCCCTGGACACACCCCAGGATGGATTATCATGACTGAGGTAACTAAGGTGGGGAGACCCATCCTAAATGCAGGTGTGCCATTCTATGTGTCGCGGCCCGGGAGTGGATGAAAGGGAGAGAGTGAGCTGAGCACAAGTGTTCAGCCCTCCCTGCTTCCTAGCCACAGATGCAATGTGACCGACCTGCCTCCAGCTGCTCCTGCCACAACTTTGTGATCTATGCTGAGACTTCATGGCTTTCCTTTCCAGCCTGCTTCTACGTCAGCTTGATTCCTGCTGATAGCTCAAGCCACATTCCCTAGGATGTCCCTAGACTGAATGTAAGAAAAAGACACAATGAAGAAAGGGCTCCTCTCTAAACAACCAGGCTTTCAGGTGGCCCCCAAATATCCTAGCTCAGAAACTCAGTTCAAAAATACAAGTGATTTGTGTGACAGAATACCATCAGATTCTGTTTAACGACAAAAGAGCCTAAACGGGAAATAACTCTTCTGTCTCCCATGGGCACAATGTCTACGGTGTACCACTTTCACCCAGCAAGCACACAAGCTCCAGGAAGCAGAACGTTCAACCATTATAATCACTGCTCTCAGGGATGCTGCTGCTTAACAAGGCGATATTACACAGAACTCTCGGAAATAAAAAGTACCGGCAATACTGAAATCCCTGGGTCCCTTTCAGCATGATGCCAGGGCATTCTACCTGTGATCTAGTTGGAATTTACCCAAACCTGTGAGGTCGGATGAATGTGGGCACAGTCTTTTGCCCATGCATACCCGTGAGAAGACCACACGCTTACCCACAATGATCCCAGGTCTCCGATCCATCTCCACAACATGAGGCTGGACCCCTTTATAGGCAGCATCGCTCACAACCTGGGTGTTCTTCCTCGCCCGCTCCATCACAGGGTCATCCACAATGGGAGTGAAGCCTCGCCCCTTTGTCTTCTCAAAATCTTCATGATATTTGACCTAAAAAAGAAAAAAAAGTATTATTAATTCAAACTGAAATTCCTCATTGTCTCACAAAATTTTTGCACAAATACCCCAAAAACAGTGTCAGAAACCAAACACCGATAATTTTATATTTTTAAACACTATAAATAGCATCTTCTTTAAATGATATGGAAACCTATATATCAGTAAGCTATAAAAGACAATTACTTAAAAACACTAGTTATTGCATAAAACACACAGTTTGACTACGAATTGCTTTCCTATCTTTCACCTGTAATATGCAATAGTGATTAGTCATTGGAGCACAATTCTTCAAGGCGACAGTGCTACTTAAAATTAGATTAAGAGATATATTGTGGAATTTCATATATACTTATAAAAAATTGTATATTATAAAACATACATTCTTTTCATGTTCTGAAATTCAAAGAGGGCAATAATTGTTAAGATTAGCTTAAATTAAACACTTTAAATGGATAAACTTAATGGTAAAAAAATTGATACAACACTGCTTTTGAAACACACTCAAAAATATTCTTTATAATATGCAAATATACCAAAATAAGTCTTAAAGTTAAGTAAAAAACAAAGGCTAGATAAAAGTCATTTATACATGTACTTATAATTATCAAGTTAGAAATAAAAACACACCAAAAATCTTCGAGGGGAAATTATTTTATTAGAGTGAATATTTTCATTACATTTCAGTGTGGTTATAACATCCAGCCCCAAGGGCTCATTCCCATGCCCGTGTGTTGTTAGTTGTCCAGATTAATAGTGAACTATGCCATCCAAACACAGGTCTTGTCATTCCTTAGTATGTTTTAGTCATGGAGACAATGATCTGTTGCATCCTACCATGGAAGCATGGTTTTGTGCTTCTTTAACATGTCTCAAAGCAGGTGTATCTAAGATCAGACATGGTCTGCCTTTCATTTGCCTGTGGTCCTGCGTGTATTTCACCTACAAAGGAAACAGCAGACATTCATATAACTGGATAACTATAATCTAAAAACTGCATAACATTTTAAAGCTTTTCAAATGGGTGAGTCACGTGCAACCTACTCAGAATTATTTCCCAGGTAGCTTTTCTTTCGGTGGATTACATTTTGTTCCAGAATAGTCACCTAAAATTACACTCTTGATGATTCCCCTTAAAGTATTGTACAAAGGACTTAAGTCTGTCAAGAGCAAACAAACACAGTGGACCTGCTCAGCACATTTAAACGGGGCAGATAAAACATGAAACAGAGCCCAGTCATATTTTCTGTTGCTAAGCAATGTTCGACTCTAAGAGTGCTGAGGGGAGTGCATGAGACATCTTCCGATTTCCTTTCTTTTTTCCCTCTCTAGAGAATGAGGAACACGAGGAACAGTTCTATGTTTTCTTCTGAGCGGTTAGAGCTTAAAGACAATTGATGCTGAATACGCCCAGTCTCTCTGGACAGGAATGCTATGAGAGAGCTGTCAACTATGAATCCCATATGCTGACCCCCAGGCACGAAAATCTGCGGGGTGTGCTGGGCTCAGGGCTCAGAACTGTGGGCATTTCCTGGGATTCCTGCCCTGGAGCCCTACAATTCACTAAAGCGATGCACACTCACCAAGAACCGTTTTCCTGATTTAGTTTTAGTGATATTAACTGCACTAACCCTTTTATCTTCTGAATTCTTATTTTGAATTACTCATTTTTACATGTTTTTGTAGAAAGCATTTAATAACTCATGTTCAGTGAAGTACATTAGTAAAATGACAATTTTTTAATTTATATATTAAAGACTTGGTCAGTTTCAAAGATATTGAATAAAATAACATGATTCTTAGCCTAAATAAACTATCGATGTAGCTATCAGTCATATCTAGGAATATTAAGAAGGGATTGCACAATAACGTAAATGTATATAGTGAGAGCTTTGGGGATTCATCTGCGATGGTATATGTGTTTATTGGAAATAGATTTTATTCATAAGACAATAAGCAACACAAGTAAATTGTAAAGGATACGTTCTCTGCAATGGCCCAAAATGAATTAAAACCACTTGCCGAGCTAATATTTTCTTGATTCTTCTTTACTCTTTCCATTTCAGGAGTTATGCTTAAAGCCGTGGCCCTTCCCAGTTGACCTTTATAATAAACCTACCATTTCAGAGATGGAAAATAGAAGATTGTGAATTAGTTCAACAAAAAAGGAATCATGTCATATTTAATTTTAAAGGACTAGCCAAGGACTGGAACTCATTAAGACAAAGGAGAAGGGGGGCGGGAGGGGAGGGGACTTAAAATGCTTTCTTCTTGAAGCTTCCATTTCATTTTGGCACAGCAGCGGACCTCTTCTCAATCAGTGTGGCTAGGCTCGAATATATCACAGCGAGCCTGGAGTGAGCCTTTAATCCCAGGTGGGCATGAGAAGAAAGGCTTTGTGGACGTGACGAGTCTTGTTTGAATAGAATGGACTCGCATAGCTGTGTTTTCTCGGAAATTAACTTCAGCGGAGCCTTGAAAGGATGTATTCCACAGGTGACCATTGCAAGTCAGGTAAAGACATCATGCCTGTCTCCATGTCATTCCTCCTTTTCACTAACCACATCCCTTCTTCAGAATAATAGTCATATCAAGTATGACTGGGAAGAAATGAACATTTACTCCTCCAAAAGATAGCTCTTAGGAAAAGAATCAAATGATAACCTGCCTTTGACTCATAAACTGGTCATGGTTTGAGGCATAAAAGACTTCTTTGAAGATTAATAGATTTCTAAATTTCCTCTTCCAAGGAGCCTACTCTGTATGTTAATGAGATCCTCAAAGGATGCTCTCAGTGAACTGTGGGTGGGTTATATAAACAGAGGGATCTAGAGTACCCCACGAGTCTAAGTAAAAATGCTGCCTTGGGCCAAGTACTTATTAACTGCTCCATTTCACATGCTATAGCCAGTCAATCACACATACTTCACCATTTTCCCCCAGAAACATGGCAATAATCATCATGGGTGAGAGAAAGGGAGGGGCCTGAAAAACAGGAATTCAGGCAAGTAGGAACTCGGCAGTCAGAGCACACCAGACTGCAGGACCAAGATGCCAGAAACTACCCCAGTCTTTGTAGCAACCACAGCAATCACCAGCATGAAAGTAAGAGGAGGATGATATGCCACAAACTGCAGGACAGTCATCACAATCAGCACTGCACACGACAGCCCCTACCACCTGACACCATCCCCTGAAGAAGCTGCCGGTCAGCTGAGACTAGCAACTCTCTAATACAGTGGTTCTCAACCTTCCTAAAGCAGCAACCCTTGGATACAGCTTCTCATGCCATGGAAACCCCAAAACATAAAATTATTTCCTTGCTACTCCATAACTATAGTTTTGCTATTGTTATGAACCATAATGTAAATAGCTGATATGCAGGATGTGAGATATGTGGGGGGTCATGACCCACAGGTTGAGAACCTGTGCTCTAATACATTTCCTTCATCTGCATATTGACACATTTGATATCATTAAATACAAAAGATAAATACTGAGATGTTCCCACATTGCTGATATTCTTCTGATTTTCTTTCACTCTCTTCAGCTCTGGAAGATCGGAAATGGAAGTTGGCTGTTTTAGCTCTCCTTTGTATTTGACCTATAGAGGAGATATAAGAATTAAAATAAATAGTATAAAGAGCTCCAAGTGGCGACCACAAGGGCTGGGACTCAAGTCCACTCTTGCTTTTAACATAGTGACCTCCTATTGACTGAACTCAACTGATCAAGAAGAGCTGAATATGCTGCTTAAAAGGGGATCTTCAATAAGCAGCCTGTTTCATGCCACAGCTAGCTACAAATTTTACAAAGAAAAGCAATGGAGCTAAGGGAACACTCTTAAAAAGAAACATCAGAATGGAGCCATGACAATAAACCAGAATGAAGGCCCCATGGCAGGCTGGGAAAGTGCTTTGGACTGCTTCTGGCCTCCTAGCTCCCACCATTAAAACATCCCTGACTTCTTTCTCTACCTTCAGAGGTTTAAAGATACACAATGTTCATTTTTACTTTCCTCCTCCACCTGAGAGAACTTAACTCTTATATTTGAAAGTCTTTCAAAATGCCAGTTTTGCAAGAAAGAGGCTATTCTCACTATTGAGGAAAGTTCCCAATAAAAGGCTGACAAAAGGTAAAAGGTAATTACTTGGGGTTACCCTACAGAGATTTCTAAACTCCAGGAGGCCTAAGTTCA
This sequence comes from Neodon shergylaensis, assembly GCA_025134845.1. Classification (NCBI taxonomy): domain Eukaryota; kingdom Metazoa; phylum Chordata; class Mammalia; order Rodentia; family Cricetidae; genus Neodon; species Neodon shergylaensis. The sequence goes on from JABTXL010021644.1 coordinate 5,574,613, forward strand.
AGTCCCAGCTCTGCCCTTACTTGCCACAGATCTTTGTCATGGTCTCTGACTCCTCAAAATTCAGTTTTCCACATCCACCCGTCAAAGAAATTAATAATGCTGAGCTCAGATGTTCACATATAATATTAAAATAGAGCAGAGGTCCCCCTCGGTTAACTAGGACAACGTTATTGCAATGGATTATTAAATGACTGGCTAGTGTCTCCCATTTCATTTATGAGGTGCCTTGCTTGGCGCTGCATGGTAAGGCCCATCAAGTCTTCTCTTGTCCTATCTCTAATATTGTTTCCCCCTCCTCTCTACTTCCCAGCTTCTTACCTAGATGCAATTTTAGAGATTTAGGAGTGAACTAAAGGGTTCATGGGGAAAAGATGTGGCTCTTATGGCTCCTCGTGTCCCAGCAACCAGGACAAAGCCCTCTTGAGTAAGAAAGCAGGGTGCAGACTTCCTGACTCACACAACAGTCACACTCTACCCCTCCAATGTGCGACTGTATGAAAGCATACCCAAATGCACATGCTTTTGTCCACTGCTTCACAGAGCGCCTTTTTGAAAAAGAAAACCACATCCTGTTAGATAAAATATAAAAGAAAACAGAATGACTTGCCGCACTCAGCTGCTCCTGGTTCCTCCTCACTCTCTCTATTTCTGGGGTCATGGTTACTGGAGTGGCCTTATAGTTTTGATCTTTATACTGGAGCTGAGGAACAAAGCGTAAGATAGTTTGGAATCAGGGGAAATAAATGTGTACCACAGAAACATACTAAAGGAAATGTCACGTGCTACAGATCCCTTCAAGAATGAAACAGACAAAAACCAAAAAGCAATAAAGCCAAAAATACCAAAACAAAATAAAACAAATGCACATACACACAAAAAAAAACCCAACAACAAACATTTCCATGTTTCTGTCATGTTGGACAGTTACTTGTGGTCATGGAGTCTGACCTAAAATGTGCTTGATACTCCATTAGACAAAAAATGATTTTCATATTCTCAGCAAGTATCAATTGGAAATAGCTTCTTGGGTAAGGATAAGGCTTTGTGTCCACTTTTTCCAGATGTCATCTTGAGACCCTAGTCCCCAAGTTTGTCCTTGTCAAATATTCTAAACTATTCCTTTCATTGCTAATCTTTACATTATATAATTTATTGATTACTTTCTGATTTTGATTTCATCAATAATAAGAAATTATACTTTCTGTGAGTTCACCAATTCATGACATTAAAGTAATGTTTACTAAATTGCCATCTTATTCTTAAAATGATTTATTATCATTGTCATTTAGAAAGGAGCCATGTTAAATGTAAAATAAACTCTTGTCATTACTCAACAATGATGGAGGTGGGTCTTGTATCTTATCTGTTGCTTTCATTGGTTAATTAATAAAGAAACTGCCTAGGCCCATTTCATAGGCCAACCCTTAGGTGGGTGGAGTAAACAGAACAGGATTGGGGGAGAAAGAAGCTGAGTCGAGGAGTCGCCATGATGCTCCCAAGCCAGCCAGACGCAGGTTGAGATCCTCCCTGGTAAGCGCACCTCATGGTGTTACAGGGATACTAGAAATGGGTTAGATCGATATATAAGAGCTAGCCAATAAGAGGCTACAGATAACGGGCCAGGCAGTGTTTAAAAGAATACCGTTTCTGTGTAATTATTTCGGGTACAAAGAACCATGCGGGCGGCAGGGTGCAGGGGACGCAGCCCAGCCGCCCCCAATTGCAACACAACGCATTGAGAACAAAGGTTACAAAGACCCCACACACGTACTGCAGTGGCGTACTATCTCTACCAACTTTCCTCACAGGACCATCAGTTTCTCCCCTTACCAAGTTCTAAGGTCAGAAGACCTGACATTTGGCCTAACACTACAGAAGATGACCTACTGCATACAGATCTTCTTTCTTAACCAAGGGCAGAAGATGGAGACAACTTTACCACCACAGTCAACTTCCCCAACAATTCCACATCTCAAGAAATAAAAGAGCACCAAACACAGAGCAAAAGGACGGCGTATCTGCTGAAAGATTCTGACGGCTGAGGTCAAACTGGAAGAGAAAATTCTTTTGCAAGGAGCTGTGCAGTGACAGTCAATGCCTTTTCTGAATTTAAATCCAGCCTTAGGGCTTTATACAGACCTTGCACTCAAAATGCATATTCTTATGACTGAACATAAAAATGAAGAAAAATTTGAGAAGCCTGGAGAATAAATGGAAAGGGTTGGATTTCTTCCAATGTACCCTCTCCCTAAGGAGCAATGTTCTGTGTACGGTTGCATGTAAGAGTTTAGGCAAGTTCTCAGTATGGAAATGATAGAGATACAATGAGAAATGTTTCATGCCATCTTTATTGGTAGAAATATCATTTATGTTAGAGCTGAACTGAAGATTTGTGGAACCACATTGCTGAGAGGGAGGAACTACAATTGCTAGTGAATGAAACCCAGATGACAATTCAATGGGAGACTCCTGTCCTGATTCTCCTATTCATCAATTTGACACATGACTTAAAGGCAATATCTCTTTAATACTCTAATCTCTGCCTTATAGAAAAGGATATTTCATAGGTGAAAGTCTATAAAGAGTGTATAATAAGTGAAGTCTAGAGAACTGGATTCAAGCCTATCAGTACTCTATGGTCCATTTTCCTCTCCATGACTTCAGCATTAACAAAACATCCTGAATTCTGCTGGTGGCCTGTATGACACACCACGCAAATTCTAAAAGATCTATGCTATTATACATTTACTTTTCAAATGAAGTTAAGAGAGTATTGTTGTGGAATATTAGTTGAAGTTGTGCTAAATTTGATTATGCTGTAGAACAGTTGTTTAATGATGCAAAGATGTGTTGCATTATTTTATGTTGCATTTGTTTAACTCTGTGAAGCTGTGTTCCTTTGCCTGTTCAAAACAACTGATTTGTCTAACAAAGAGCTGAACAGCCAACAGTGAGTCAGGAGAAAGGATAGGTTGGACTGGCAGGTAGAGAGGAAAAGAAAGGATCAAGAGTTGAGAAGAAGAGAAGGAGGAGGACACCATGGGTCAGTTACCCAGCTACATAGCAAACCACAGAGTAAAAAGTAAAGAAAGGTATATATATAGAGGAAGATAAAAGCCCAGAAGCAAAAGGTAAATAAGACAATTTAAGTTAAGAAAATCTGGCTAGAAACAAGCCAAGCTAAGGCTGGGCATTCATAAAAAAGAATAAGACTCCTTGTACTTATTTGGGAGCTGGATGTTGGGCCCCCAAAGTGCCAAAAGAGCAAAAACACTCAACTACAGAGTATTGTTTCTGTCATAAAGAGACCAGCAATACTTTCTTTGGAAGAAGAAGCAAGGGGAAAATGTATTTAAGTAAAACAACTTAATCACCAGATCAAAAACTGAGCAATACTGGGAATGTTAACATATTCTTGAATGATCTATGAGTCACACTATAGGGATTCTCCACACTACAGTCTTATGCTTGGTTTTGCATCTCCTGTCCCACCATCACCTCCTGCCACCCTCCATCCCAGTGCTCATCACATCAGTCCTCCCCTTTTAATAGGTTTGGGTTTGGAAAATACTAATTTTCCCTTCCAGGAAGATCCTTCCTCACAAAAGCCATATGAAATCATTCTCCTAAGTCTCTATGACAAGACTCCAGTGTTGTTCCTTTTCCAAGACCGTTCCTCTCCCACTGTGACATACTATTCATCCTCTGCATTTCCAGAACATTTTGCAAGAAGTATTATTGCTTATGGTTAAAAAAGATAATACTTGTCAAATATTAAAAAAAAATTAGTGACTAGTCAACAAATACAAATCATTGTGACAATATGTAAGACAATGCATACCAGTAATGTATGCCCTGTTTCTCCTAGAGACTACCCACAGCCCCTTGTTGTAGTGATAGTTCATTTGTATTTTAATAAATAAAGCTTGCCTGAAGATCAGAGAGTAAAACAGTCATTCTGGTCAGTCTTGTAGACCAGGCAGTGGTGACACACACCTTTAATCCCAGTAGCTACACTAGTTTGCCATAGAAACCAGGCGGTAGTGGTTCATGTCTTTAATCCCAGCACTAGAGAGGATTATAAAATGGGAGGAAACAGCTCATACACACAATCTCATTATGAGATTCCTGGAGGCAGGATCGCCATTTTGGACTAAGATTGAGGTAAGAGCCAGTAGCTGTCTGTTTTGCTTTTCTGACCTTCAGGTTGAACTCAATATCTGTCTCTGGGCTTTTATTAATTGTGCTACACCTTGTAGTCTCACTCACTGAATCCCCCTGAGAGCACAGAGTGGACCTTCATTTTAAAAATGTGTCTAGAAGGCACATCGTGGAGGACACAAAGCAGTATGGAATGCTATCTCCACTTCCAAGGAAGGACCGCACAGTGGCACTCATTGTAATGAGACTTCACCTGTGCCGATGCTGTGCTCCCATCATGTGTGGTATTTTAATACCACAGAAAAGCACTGGAGGAAATACGGCCACATTGCTGATGCTCTTCTGGTTTTCTTTAGCTCTCTTTAGCTCAGGAGGATCTGTAATGGCTGCTGCATGCTTAATTCCTTCTTTGTATTTCACCTGAATAATTTATTTTAAAATGCAGTTAATTTATTCTATCCAAAGCTTAAAATAGTTTAGAATTCTTCTATTGTTGCCACTGTATAATTGAATTTTTCTTCCAATATTATATTCCCTTTAGTAGGAAACAATTTCTTATATTTTCTCATGTTTTCTGGGTTCTTTATCCTGAATTACAAATAAATTCACATTTATCTATCACTATAGGTATCCTTTGGTTAATATAAACAAGCATTGCTTATAACCAAAAACTTTATAATTAAGCATACATATAAAATGCCTTAGAAATTATTGTAATATAATAATTTATTATTTTCTGTCTGAGAAACAGTTTTGTTTATTAATGTGTTAATTAGAATTTAACATGTACTTAAAGGCAAAAATCAAATTGACTTAGCCTCAGAGTCTTGCAAATATTAACATCTGACTGAAAGCACAGATGTGATCAAATTGAACAAGAACAAAAGGAAATGTGGCTACAACAAAAGAGAAAGGGAAGAGGTTCATGTGTCTTCACATCTTCTGCCAGCTGGTGGCATGGTCCTGGGAATCTGGGAAACCTTTCCACATGGGGAGTAACTGGTCCAGCTGGGGACTGCAGACGAGAATTATAGTCACCCTGGTTCTGGTTACCTGCAGGCACCACACTCCCCGGCCATGCAGCAGCCCACAGTCAAGTGCTTCCCACCATGATGGACTGTAGTCCCTCAAACCATGAGCCAAAAAGAATCTTTGCTCTTGTAAGAGGCTTTTTGTCAGGTATTTGGTCATGCCACGGAAAGAAGTCGCTAACACACCCTGTATCCTGACACTCATTCCATCCATGAATCGCCCCTTCAGCTAGATCTATTTAGAGGAAAGTCAACTAGGAAATGATAATGCATAGGGCAAGAAAACAAACAGGCAAGAGCTTCCCTTTCAGGTGGCATCTTTGTAACTAAAACTCACAGAAGACAGGACCTGGGTAGAGAGAACCTACCTATGTAAGAACGAAGAGTGCACACTGGAAATTAACTGAGATTTAAATCTCCACCAAATACATTTTAGAAATCATTAGGTAATGCTTAAAGCTGAAATCTAGGTCCCTCAAAGTCTCAGATACCATCCACCTTAGAGTCTGCGGATTTAACACGAGTCAAGAGGCCAGTCTCAACCCAGACCCAAAATAGTTAAATGGAAAGTTCACTCAGACAGGTTTCCTCTAAATGAAATTCAAAATCAGATCTTAGCACAGAGAGCTAATAGCAAAAAGGCTTGTCTTCAGAGGTGGAAAATGTCGGGGTGTTTAAATGTTAGAGAATCACCTCCTGGTTTGACAGATCAGGCTAATCTTGAAAGGCCAAGTTTCCATTTGAATATTAAGCAGAGGGTTATGGTTATGGCCCAGCCTCACAGACACAGACCTATGCATTTATTGTTTACTAGAAAAGACTCATGGAGAAAAGATGACACACTGCACTGTTTTCTGTGATTTTTCTTAGGAGGAAAAGTCCAACATAACTAAAAGTGAACATTTTTGTTTTTCAAGACTCTTCATAAAAATACACAGTCATTTCCTGTAGAGGAATGGACTAGACATTGTACATACTGTTGAACGTTTGTAATTGTGACAGTGAAGGGTGCATTTCAAACACTGTCATTGCAGAGTGAAGGAATGTAACACTTTACACATCTTTCCCAAACTAACTTTTCTGCCAGAATCAAGTGGCGCCTGATTCAGATTCCCATTAAACAAACAAAACGTCATTCACCCTAACTCAGACATCAGCCTCCAAGTCCTCTCTCTAGATACTATCCTCGGGACAGGACTTCCTTTATGGCACAAAGATTGACGGCACTCATGCGCTGCACAGTTTTTATAACTTTCCTTGCCCCTCCTGGAATTCCTTTTCCAATGGAAATCACTACCTAGTCACATGCTCAAAACACTACCGAACTCTGAGTTAGCCCCAATGCATGTCATGAAAGCAGTTCTATTTAGACGGCTTAAAGGAAAGTTCTAGAAGGTTGTATCTCCAAGACTAGAGGTAAAGAGATGGAGCAGGGAATGAATGCTAAGGAAAGAATCATTTTTCACACCCATGGCAAGAAACTATACATATGAAATACTTTCAAATGCAACCCCCTCCTGGATGGACAAGAATTATCTGTTGCCCATGCCCAGCAGTAAATGGGAGAAATTGTCCCTACCTGCCATTCCCCAGAGTCAAAAACACCGTAGGGTAAGATCTTACAATTTATACTCAACTAATATAATTTTCTTTGCTGAGGAAGTAGAGGGGAAATAAGGCCAGAAAATAGAAATATGGCACAGAGGTGTGTTTGGGAAAAACTCAGAAGTGTGATTGACATAGGGCAAAAATGAGTTGGTGCTACATTAAAAAAAATAAATCTATACCACTTCAGCTATCATATAAACATCCTGAGCCCTTTGATCATTTCATTGCGGGTACAATTCCTTTGCTCCAAGAGGTGGAAAAATATTCAAGGTGTCCTTTCTCTGTAAAATTTAACACAGCTAAAATTCTGTTCCAAAAGATGAAACGTAATCCTAGATTTTATTAAAATGGCCCATGTCTTCTTTCCGCTGCTCTAAGTGAAACGAAATGGAGCTTCAGGTTGAAGGGGAACAAAGCTGTCCTTTTATTTTGGAAGTTAGACCTTTGATGGTTGATGACATCATCTCTCAGGACCGTGAAGAATAAAAGATGAAAAGCAACCTGCTGAAAAAAGAACTGGAAACAGGCATGTAGCCCCTGTTTGTGGGAAAGGATAATTAGTGCCGTGGAGAACTTACTGAACTGATATTGTGCTGGGTTTTCTTCACCCGCTCAATCTCTGGAGTGTTCCTTAGGGCAGTGCCAGCTCCCACTCCTTCCTTGTAAGATATCTTCAGAGCGGGAAGAAGAAAATAGGAACCATAAGGTTATTAGAATTCGAGTCCTAGATCTGCCTGTTACAGAGCAAGACTAATTCTCAGGTTTTACAGTAGTGTGAATACTGGCTTTATTTATGAGGAGCAATGTTACATGAATCAAGGAAATAGTCCATTATTATAATAAATGCTGACTTTGATTTCCGATCTCACAACCTCTTAACTCAGTTAATACTTGTTCTAAAGCATAATGAGTACTTTAGCTAGGGGTAGATTATTTGCCCTAAAAATATAAATTGGCAATCTACAATCTCCTGCTTTAAATATAAATATATGGCAGGACAGTCAAGGTTACACAGAGAAACCCTGTCTTGTAAAACTAAAATATAGATATAGATATAGATAATATAAATACATGGCATTTGTATATTTGAGAAAAATCAAAGGACATGTTAGTGAAATTCACTCAGCTGTTAGCATTTAGCCCCAAACAAGGGAGGTGCCACACCACTGCTAATCTGCCAAATACAAAAGTCCCTCACTGTCTCACAGTGTCAGCCTTGACTCTTGTATTTTCCTCATCCTCCCCTTTGTTGAGTTATTCAAATCACTCCAGAGATTCCTGACATCTACCCCTTCTAAGCACAAAGCAAAACAAAACTAAAGTTCTCCAAGGAAAAACGGTAGCCCTAGTAAGTCCCATGAGATCAAAATGATCCCACCAGCGACACTGGCTAATCAATGGACAGACACCACAGCGCTGGAAGAGTAATATAAGACCTGAACTGAAAGAGATGAAAATCAGGAACATCAGGGGGTTGGAGAGATGGCTTAGAGGTTAAGAGCACTGATTGTTCTTCCAGAGGCCCTGAGTTCAATTCCCAGCAAGCACATGATGGCTCACAACCATCTGTAATGAAATCTGGTGCCCTCTTCTGGCCTGCAGGCACACATGCAGACAGAATACTGTAAACAATATAAATTTAAAAAAAAAAGAAAGGAAGGAAGAAAGAAAAGAAAGGAAAGGAAAGGAAAAGAAAAGAAAAGAAAAGAAAAGAAAAGAAAAGAAAAGAAAAGAAAAGAAAAGAAGAAAATCAGGAACATCACAGATCACAGGGATTGGGAGCAGCCCTTTCTCTGACCTTCCAGTGGGAACTGCCCATCTCTTCGTACAGCCTGGCCCTTCTTAGGGAGATCCCAGAATCAACAGACAGTCTACATCTCTGGAGAGTGAGAGTTGGCCAATTACTGAGAAAGTGGAGAGTATTCCAGAAGTCCTCAAGCTTAAAGACACTTGCACTTGGTTGTACTTAAGTACTAAATGACTGAGCCAATTCTACACTATTGTATTTGACTGTATGGTCCATTTGAAAATTCCATCACAAAATCCAGGTTTATACATTTATCAATTCACAGAGGCCTACTTTCTTAACAATACACAGGCAACTCCTATTACAATAAAAGCAAGGAAGTTCATGGGTCCCTTCGTGTGTTTGCGTTCATCTTCACAGTAAAGTTAGTGTGAAGGCTAAGACTTTCCTCAGCTAAAATTCAGTCAACACCTGCCATTTGTGTCTAATACCAAATTTGGATTTGAAATGTCAAACAAATCTAACAACTGGAATTTATGAAAATAGTTTATTTTTACTTTGAAGAAATAAATTTGTGTGGCGAAAAACATAAGCAATTCAGGGGAAAAAATCAGATAATGAGGGATAAGACATCCTAAAAAAAATAACAGTTTAGAAGTGGAGGGGCTGTTGTTGGGCTGTAATTGAATAGCAGAACTTTTACCTAACATGAACAAGGACCTCGATAAAATCCCCAGAGCTACAAGAATAGATAGATAGATAGATAGATAGATAGATAGATAGATAGATAGATAGATAGATAATTTCAACTGTAAAAAAAATACAAAGTGGGCATCTCTAACGAAAATTTCTGAAATTTAAACTTTGTGACGGCCAGCAAATGGCAAGCTCCCCACCTAACCACTGTGATGTTTTGGTCATAGCCCAGGTACACTAAAAATAACACATGGAATTGTCTCAGGCTGTGACTACAAAGGCTCCATGAAGCCCAAATGACTTTTATGTTTAGACCTACATCTCATCCCCATTTTAACTTTTTATACACGTGCAAATATTCCGAGATCCAAACCAAAGCTAGAATTTGTCTAGCCCTAAGATCGTCGTACAGCAGCTACTCACATTGCTAATGTTCTGTTGTGTTGTCTTGATTCTCTGGATTTCAGGAGTGTCTACCACAGTGGAGTACTTGGGAAGCATTTTCTCAGCTTCGTCTTTATACTTTTTCTAAAAATATAAAATTATTAAAAACTGAAATCTCTATGTGGAGGGAGGAGGAGATATGGGGCCACCTCCAAATCTACAGTCAAAGTGGATGATGACACGATCACTAAATCCAGGGTGTGAGCACACAGTCTCTCAGCAGCCCCACTTCTGTGCAGGCTGCCATACTCACCCCACACCATTCAGAAACCAAAACTACACAAGTTGAGAATTGGATGAGATTCATGCCCGTATAAACATAATATGTCAGAGAATGAAATGACATTGATATCGGATATTTTTATGTTTATCTTCTAAATTAATTGAAAACTCTTCTTTTATAATTAAAAAAAAAGAAACCCCAGAGAGACGAACTTCTATGTCTTTTCTAAACTTGGGACCTTCTTCTGTGGTGACCCAACTTTCTATGTCTACCTTGTTTTAAGCTTCTGGATTGATGCCTTGTCTACTGTTTTTGGTAAAGATTGGTGGCTAAGGAAAACATGCTACGATTTTCATAGTTAAGGTTTTTAAACATCTCAAGTTCCTCTCCAGTAGATGAGCTACAATGAGCTCCTTTAATAAAACCTGAGTTCGTCTTTCATACCAGGACACACAATGTTATGATGTAATTGGCATTTTTTCAATACACAACACACACTCACTTCTTCAGTCAATCTCACAAACTGATATCACTATCAAATGCGGAAGTATAGACACCGGCTAGGAAGCATGGGAAGTGAGACTCAATTCAAGCACCCCAGTTATTGAAGGTGGCACAGAACCACTTGCTAAACAAAGCAAGTGTTGGAATGCAGCTTTCGTCATGCCCTTCCTCGCTGACTCGTGTGTCCATTTGCCCACTTCATGCACTTGCCTGAGATTTACACTTAGTTCATGTAGATACAGCCAGCGTCTCCAAGTTCATTGCCTTCATGCAGCATGACAAACGAGGGACCAAACACCGTGGCTTTAGTCCTATTCCAACTGCTGCACAGCCCTAGGTAGGTGACCAAGGAGCAGACAGGCATCCCCCACATTTTTGCTCCACTGTCTTGGCACTCCCACCTTGACCCAACCAATGTTGACACTTTCTGCTTTGCTTTAACCAGAATTTGAACAAATGTATCCAATTTGGGTCAAAACTATTTTCAGCATACATTTCATTAGTCAAATTTAACTTCTTGCTTCTAGAACAATTTCATGTTTTCATTCTCCTCTATTACTTTTTCCACTGGGATGTATTTTCAAGGTAAATTTTATAGCAAAGACATGATTAAATAACGTGTATTTTCATCCAAGTCAGATTTTATAAGCACCTTGTTCTTTGTTCTTCTATAAATATTTTCTTTTGAGATATTATCTTTCTCACTTTCAGATTTTTAAAAGAAGCAGTTTTTGTCTTTTCTTTCCTGTTGTCACCTGCTGGGCTCCTCTTCCCCCTTTTCATCAGTTCCTTCCTCTACACACCCATGTGTGTGTGTGTGTGTGTGTGTTTAAATTCAGGTTCTTCATATGAAACAAAACACGTAATATTCATCATTTTCAGAATATTACTGACCTTATTCACACCTATCTTTTTTTAATTTTTTGAGCCTATATGACAGGTATATTTGGCAAATAAATTTTACTAAGAAAACTTAGTCTTCTCCAAAATTTTAGCTAACATTATCAGTTGACAATATATTATTTTCACTACTTCATTTAATTGAAGGCTATTTAAAATATTATTCATTGTGAAATGGAAATAAAAGAGTTTTAGAATTATTTTTCTGTTGTATGATCAAAGAGTATTCAGGGCAAGTATGTAATGGAGTTAAAAATAAAAATAATGTCAAAATGTTCTTGACCTCAAAAAAGGGGACTCGCTGGGACTTTGGCACTTCATAATGGCACTCAATTGGATCTGTAGCCACTGTGCCTCTAGTAGCAATGGTAGTCAAGTTTGATAGGGAGGGTCTCAAAAGAAAGCATTCTAACTTTGAAGGCAATGTCTCCAAAAAAGATGTCAATCAAAAAGACTCAGGAAGCACACAGCAACAGGATTAGCATACATTACTGCAAGCATCTTCATCCTCTACCAACCTGGCTGTAGATGTCCGACGCCCTCTTGGCTCGAAGCATATCTGGGATGTCCATATTCACCTGCATCCCTTTCCCCTTGATATCATTCTCTAAGTCTTTCCTATATTGCTTCTACAAGAACAGAAAATAATCTCAGTTATTTGTTTAACTTTCCAGGGCTATAGTACTATTTGTGTATTTTAACAGAAAAGCGGCAATTTCCGCTCCTCCAGGACCTTCACGGGAGACTCTGTGCTCACACCTTCCTTACCTGGCTGGCAATCTCAGATGCCCTCTTAGCTCTCCGAACATCCAGAGTGTCCGCGGTGACCTGCATTCCTTTCCCTTTAATTTCTGTCTCCAGATCTCTTTTATAGTCTTTCTGTAGAGAATAAAACACACAGTACTCTGCAATCATTTCACAGTGGTGTTGGAAAAAACATAATGTCACTTTGACATCAGGACTATATGTTTTGGAATTAGGTTAGACCTTCTTCCTTCATTTCTATACAAGTATAATAGAAGTATGATGTGCAATAACATATTCATACAAAATCAGGAGGCTTTGTCTACTGAGCTGCAATAAGAAAAACTACAGAACTAGATTGGGGAAGATTTTATATTCCAATGATAAACTTGAAAATTTATTGGTAATTACAGAATTATATTGATGCCTATCGAAGTCAATATAAAATTGTTGCTATTCTGAATTATTGCAACTTACTATACATACTTCCATTCTACACCACTGGGTTTATGGAACATTGGCCCAAGTCTCAGGACCCTAAGGACTTGCGTAAATCATTCTACCCCATCCTTGGTTCTACCTAGCTAGTTTACTTCATGGTAAAGGAAGTGCACATGTCAGAAGCACTTTGCTTTTTCTTCCTGGATATGAATGACAACAGATTCACCCTGTCTGGGCACGAGTCAGGAAAGAAGACTGAACCATATTAGCCTTAAGCAATCTAAAACCTTTCTGAAAAAGGTGTCACTAGGCAACTTCATCATTGTCTGAACAAAACACCTCTAAATTTGGAAGGTTTAAAACAGCAAATGATAACACCTTCGTCCCAAACACATAAGTGTACCAAGAGCCCGAGTTTGCTAACATCTCATGGGCAATAGAAAGCCTACAGACATGGTACAAGTTTGACTACTGGGGGACACTGGCCCAGCAATGTAACACATGGACACTACCTTTAAACTCCACTTTGGATATTAAAAGTCAGTCACAAAATCCCAAACTTCAGTTGCAAAGGCTTCAAGAGCCTGTCAATCTGACAACATGAAACTTAAGTAACTAAGACTATATGCAGATGAACCACTTAGAGTACAACAATAGCAGCATCTCAGCATCTCCAAAATTCTCCGTGGCCCATGTGGAGCACAGCTGGCTCCCCTAAGTCTATTTTCTCCTCAGTTGTCACCAACTAAATTCACGCTATTACACGCTATTATCCTAGCACATACAAAAAAAAAAAGCAAAAAATCTCAACTAGTGTACAAAAATGAGTGATTAAAAATCCCGACCTACTGGAAAAAAATGGGCTTATATGTCTCAAAAGCCTGCTACTAGGCGGATGGTGAAACTCATAGGTTATCCTTATTCCGTAGTCCTTGCTCCAGAAGAATGCTTTCAGCTGGCTAGAGCAGCCATTCCAATGATAATAATGGGAATTATCATTATGAAAGCTCCTTTTTCTAGCCTTGAATCCCCACCCTGTTGCAATACACTCTAATATGCTAAACTGAGCTAATGCTGGATGCAGCCTCTACATCAGAATAAGAAAAACTCATAAAAGTATGGCTGTTGTGATTTTAAAGGCATACATGAAGAGAGGAGGAACTGAGACAGAATCTGGTCTAAGAATTCACTACAACTGTTGAAATCACACTATGCCCTATTCCATGCTACTCCATATTGTATAATACTGGCTTTGGGGGCTCTGTTTTGGCCTCACATTCCATTATAGAATAAGCCTCTGACTACGTTTTGACTGTGGCCCCTTGGTGGACCCCAAATCACACCATCTACAGACATCACTTATCGGGCACACACTAATTAGTGGCTCATTTCTGGGACTAGGAAGGGAACCAGCCTACAAGTTTAATAAGAATAATTTAAATTGGAGGCACATGTGTGTGCTAAAATCATACCAGGGAAACTCAAGAATTTATGGGGCACACCAGGTTGAGAAAAAATGCAGTGCTCACACCTGGCCCTCATAAGCAATGGATACCTAACACTGTGCTGGAGTGGCCCCAACAAGCCTATAATTTCATACCTGGTGTGTGTCAATGAGCAAGGATCAAGGACTCCCTGACCTGGCTCAGTTCCCCACTGTTTGACACAGGTACCCAGCTGCTTACTCATCTCCCTGTTCACCCCATCTGAACCAGATCTGTTCCCTGAACCCCAACTGTTCCCTGCTCCTGACCCATTTCCACTGGGGACCCTGTTTTGCCTTTACACCTCGGGTTTCTGCAGCTTCACTCTCAGGTTTCAACTCCAGCAGATGGTGCTCCACGCCAATAGGGTTCATTTTCATCTACACAGACTCTCCCTTAGCCCGCTTCTAAGAGCTCTCGAACTTTGAATTCTGCCGCAGCCTTTTTTACTTGTATTCATACATGTGTGTGAATGCGTATCTGCATACTCACATATATTGCATGTATGTGTGATGCGTAAGAGTTAAGAGTAATCAAGACAGAATAGCAATTAGAATAAAAAAAAACCTTTCATCTACTTTGTCCACGCTACCAAGGTGGGTGGGTTTTATTACTAATTATTGTCACTGAAACTACTAAACCTCATGAATTTGGCGTTATTCAACATATACTGACATTGTGGAAAGACACAAAAATGCCCATCTGTATTTCTGACATAGCTCACTCATGACAGCATCAGTGCTGATAATGAACATGGTGCCTTAGTTTGGGGCAGGAAAATGTAAATGGATTTAGAATGGTGTCACAAGTAGTAACTGATAAGCAGAATCATCTAATACTTGTCTGATGCCATTTGAAGAGGCAAAAAATGGAGAAATTATGGGTTACGATTTGGGCATGTCATGTTGAGATCTTATACACATGGACAGCAGAACTTTCAACGGCTTCATATTTACATCTACATTATAAAATATATAATTTTTCTGAAAGAGTTAAGCAAACTATATGAAGTAATGAAAAAGAATCTGCAATAGTAAATAAAAACAAAACAAAGGAAATGATCCAGCATAACTGTATTTAAGGCTTATTTATGTCTCTGGATATGCAAGAGCATGTTTGCCTATATATCATATATATAGATCTGGAAGTCTCAAACTTCCAAAAAGGGCCAATTATGCCATAAAAGTCACAGTATAAGAGTCACAGTAACTTCCAGAGCAGCCCTAGAGAAGCCCCACTACCAAACTCTGAGATAAGTAAGTCACCTTCCTTAATCTGCACCCCAGCTTTCTATATTACTCTTATAAAACAGCCTTATCCTAAACACTATCAAACTCCAGTGACTTGCTCGTACTTTCAGAATTACTGTGGAGATTCAGGAAGCATGGAACACAACCCCAGGTAACTCCCTAGAAAATGTACATATGGTCTGACCCCTACAGGTTTGTTATGCCCACATCTTCATAAGCATTGCATGAAAAGAAAGTGGCATGGAATGAATGTGCATGGTCATTCAAAATATATCATGTCGTAACCCAAAAGCTGGCTTTAGAAATCTCAAGCGCAGATATAAAGTGACAAAGGAAGTCTTCTAAGCACATGGAAACAAAGATTGTACTCACATTAAAATCTCAATATGTGGTTTCTATGATTTTCTCAAAACACTGGAAACACAAATATGCCAAGCAGAATATAAACTAAACTACAGAAAATGGACTACAACAGCATTTATCATACCCTAGACTAACACGAAAAGTATTGTAACACAGGAATGGCATGTGTCAGGGTGTGTGTCCATGCATGCATGTATCTGTGTGTGTACTCTATTAAAATGTCTCTTTCCAGGCTTTCTTTGATGTGCTTAAAGTCTGTGAGTGAAGTGGAAACTATAAATTTTCAAATAAACATCATGATTTGAAATAGTGTCCATTCCAAACTGCCAAACCAGTGCACAAAGCTCTGAGAGATCCCATGCACAAATCCAGTTGCTGATATGATTTTCCGAGTACAATAGGAGATTCAAGGTCTGCGTGATCCTCTCCACTCACCTCACTGGCTATCTTGGCAGCTTTTTTGGCACGTTGTATTTCAAGGGTGTCACTGTCAATTTGCATTCCCTTCCCTTTAATTTCCGTCTCCAGGTCCTTCTTGTATTCTTTCTATAAAAGCAACATTGAATACAATTTAGCCACACTGTGGACAACATATACTTGTAGTCAATGATTCAAAAAACTACTAAACATTTTTTTTTCAATGACCAAGATAGGGCTGTGAGATGACTCAGTGGATAAAGCATTTGCTATACAAGCATTAGGATTAGAGTTTAGATCCCCCAGAAGCCACATAGACTAGACTAGATACATCCGTAAGCTCTAGGTTCAGCAGAGACCTTCAGTAGAGAGAAACCACAAAGGCACTCAGCCTCTGGACACATACCATATATATGTGCAAACACACATACAAGAATGTTACATACACACATACACACACTTTAAGAATAAAGGAAAAAAAGGTAAATAACCAAAGTCCAAGAGAATGGAATGTTTATTACTATGCATAATCCCCCAGAACTAAGTAATTTGGGGAGTGTGCATAATTAGAACCACTATTATGACTGGAGATGTTTTTATACTGTTAAAGGGGCAATTGTTGAGTGAGAATTTTCATGAAGAGCTGTCTTGGAGCCTGAGATACAGATGGGTTCACACCATAGGAAGAAGATTGATAATGAGACCAGAGCACTCAACAGCCAAGCCATGTGACACTACAGATGATTCCTACTGGTCCTTCTTGTCTGTGAAACAGGGGTAAGCTTGCTCCATGGGAGATCCACAGTGAGGAAAATGAGGCAGCAAACACAGAGCCCATTATTAGTGGGACTTAGGAATAGAAAGATGGCTTTCTCTAGTCTCTGTTTCTATATGGCCAGTCCAGTCCTTTTTTTGTTGTTGTTGTTCTAAAGCATCATGGCTTGTTGTTACTCATACTACCATATTAGCACTCAATTGTCAACTGGACCCCACCATTTTAAGTATAAAGTAAACTCTCCAGATATAATTGACAAGCAATAACAAGACTGACCCCTCAATGTAGACTGAACATATTATCACAGCTAAAGAAGATTGCTCAGACTACTAGCAGTCTGCCCTGTTTCCATATGAATTTCAACTGTTTTTATCAATGTCTGTGAAGAATGCAAACAGGCATGCTTTGACTTCTTTACCTATATGTATCACTTTTATTTCCCGCTGTTATTTTATTGTTCTAGCCACACTTCTAGAACTGTATTGACTGGAGAGGAGATAATGTCCGCTCTGTCTTGTTCCTGATTTTAATGGAGTTGCTTTGAGGTTTTCTCCATTTAGCAGAAATGCAATGGGTTTGACACATATAGCAGCCTTTATTATGTTGAGATTTGTTCTCTCCAATCCTGTTGTGTCTAGGACTTTTATTATGAAAGGATGTTACACTTTGTCAAAAGAATTTTCTCTATCTACTAAGATGATCATTTATTTTGTTTTTAAGTCCATTTGCAAGTTTTATTACATTTATCAATTTTCATATGATAATCTATCCCTGCATCTTTGAGACAAAGCAAACTTGGTCATGGTGAATATTTTTCGTGAGTACCTATGTTCAGTTTGTTGCGATGTCTCTCTGTCAGCTCTAATTTTATTAATTTGGATATTCTCTTTATTTTAGCTAATTTGACTAGTTTTGTCAATCTCATTTATCTTTTCCAAGAACCAACCTTCATGTTATTGCTTCCTCACAGTGTACTGTTGGCATATTTGTCTCTAGTTCTTTAATTTCTGCCCTGGTTTCAATTAGTTTTCCTATCTACTGCTTCAGTTTGGTTTGTTCTTGTTTCTCCAAACCTTTTGAGTGCATTCTTAAATTATCTGTTTGAAGTTCATCTCATTGTTAATGTAAGCACTCAGAGCAATGCCTTTCCTTTTAAAACTTTTTTCATTTTATCCCAGAGATTTTAGTAAGCTAAGTTTTCATTTTTATTTAATTCCGAGACATTTTCTGTTTCTTCCTTAATTTCCTCAAAAGGTCAAATACTTGACAACTGAGTAGCTTGATCTCCATGAGTTTGCATATCCTCTGGTGTTTCTCTTGTTATTTATTTTTTGTTATTTTTGTTATTTGCTAACCAAACTTTACTTCACTGCAGTCAGATTGAATGCATGAAGCTTCTTCAGTATTCCTAAATTTGTTGAGTTTTTTCTGTATTACTATATCATCTGCTTTAGAGAAACTTCTGTAGCATGCTGCCAAAAGCTGTGCCTTCTGTAATGTGTAAGAAGAATGTTCTGTGAATATCTATCAGGGTCATTTGACCTATGATGCCGTTTAGTGCCAGTGTTTCTCTGATTATATTCTGTCCATTGGGGAAAATACATATTGAAGTCACTACTGTAACTGTGTCAGGGTTAATCTGTGACTTAATGCCTAGCAGTGTTTGCTTTATGAAATTGGGTGCAGCCAACATTGGTGGACATGTGTGTAGAATTATAATGTCCTCTTGGTGGAGAGGAATGAAGTGACCTTTGTCTCCTCGGATTAGTTTGGGTTTGAGGTCGTCTGTGTTAGTTCAGAACAGCTAGGTCTCCTTGATTCCTGGTCCCATTTGCTTGGATTATTTTTTTTTCATCTTTCACTCTAGTCAAGAAAGAGAGGTTTATTTCTTGTAAACAACAAATAGGTAGACACTATTTTCTAATTCTACAAGCTTGTCTGTGTCTTTTCATTGGAGAATTGAACCAGAGTGAACAGTCCTGAAGCAGAAGAGACTGCGTTTCTTACCAGGTGTTGGCAGCCAATACAGTCAGGCACCTATAGCAGGGTTCTTAGGTCAGAGTGGGTGGAGGTGGGACCAAAGTAGAGACAGCCAGGTCTCTCATCAGGTGCCGGATGCCTGCGTGTGCCGGGTGCCTGGATGAAGGTTCCTGGGTGCATGTGAAGCTTTTTAACCAGAAAGGGTCTCATCAAAGCCACGATGTTATAGCAAAGTCATGACAAAACAAGGACTAGGAGACTGAAACTACGACTTGAACCCTTCATTTCTTCTTATAAAGTTCGTGTGTAATGAGAAACAACCACTTTCACTCCATACAGAGCTTTTTTCTTTTCTTTTTTTTTTTTTTATTGAGAAAAAGAAAAGAAAAAAAAGTTTCCGCCTCCTCCCGGCCTCCCATTTCCCTCCCCCTCGTCCCACCCTTCTTCCCCTCCCCCCCCCCGCTCCTCTCCCCCTCCCTCTCCAGTCCAAAGAGCAGTCAGGGTTCCCTGCCCTGTGGAAAGTCCAAGGCCCTCCCCCTCGGGCTTTGTGGGAGCCTAGCCACCTTGGATGTTCACCTTCCATACAGAGCTTTAACTATTTAGCGACCGGCTGAAGACTAGAAACGTGTGTTGCTTAAAGAGAAAAACAGCACAAGCCGCTCAATTGCAGCTGCTTCCAAGACAGGAGGCCACACCCGCCTCTGTGGGGACCTTTTACTTCCTTTCCAAAAGCAAGCCAAATCTCACAGGAGTATCTTGCATATGATGCAGATTTCTCTAAATTGACCACTTTCTGCCCCCACAGCATATAGAAAGATTGTGAGGGAGAAGTTACCTCTGATTTGCTTCCTGGGAAAAGCCTATGACATAGATGTTCACTATCATCTACACATGCGTGTTGTGTCATATGGAACCTCTGAGAAAGCTACAATGGTAAGGAAAGAAGCTGAAAAACGCTCTCATTCTGACCAGCTAACAGAAGCCACTCACCTCGCTGACCATTTCAGATGCTCTCTTTGCTCTCTGAATGTCGAGAACTTCTGAACTAAGTTCCATTCCTTTCCCTTTTATTTCATTTTCCAAATCTTTTTTATATTCTTTCTACAAGACAAGAATAGAATATTTCATTTGAAGATATGTCAGCAGCTACTTTAACTCATATGCCAGGATATGTGTCTTCTCGAGACCACAGACAGGAGAAAATATTGCTAGGAAGGAAGAAAATTAGATGCTGAACATTCCTCCCTTTTCCCGCTGACGTTTAATTTTCTTCTCTATCAAACTCAAAGTGGCATCCACTTTTGCCCGTGTTTCATCCTTTCTTCCAATATCTTTTGGCATCATACTGAACTTCTTTAAAAAGATATCTTCCCTTCAAGTGTTGGAGAAAATCTTAAGAATAAATATGCTTCTTTCATTTGAAGTAATTTTGGAAATATCTATTTAATGTGAATTTCTGAAAGAACTGACTGGAAAAGAATTACAAAGCCAAAGCTTGCTGTAGCCAGAGGTATTTTTAAGTTTGTATTTTATTCAAAGTTCTGTTTTTAAAACATCTGTCTTAATATCACATTTTTTTATTTTTTAGATAGAGTCTTATAAAGCCCAGGCTGGCCTAGAAATCTCTACGGAGAGAAATATGACCTTGAAGTACTAATCTCTCTCCCCCTCCCTCCAGAGTGCTGGGGTTCTAGGTATGGACTGTCACAGCTGGTTTGTGTGTGCTGGGAGGGCAAGCACCCCGCCAGCTGAGCTACATCCCAGCCTTTGACACTATATTTTAGGTAGACATGGCTGCTTTGCAGACCCTTCTTTATAAATTATTCCCTACTGAAAAACTGCTTATTTCCTTATTTACTTCCATTATAAAACAAGATCTTATTCCATCAAACAAGGTTTTATTTTATGACTATTTTGCTCAATAAAAATTATAACTCCCTTTGATAATCAGAGGTCAGATTCCAGTTAATTCTGCAGTTCCTGTCATGTCACATGCCCCCCTTCATAAATCATTAAATTAGCCTGATTTCTGATCAAACAATGGCTTTAGGGGACTTTGTCAAGCCTGTGTGTGATCTTGGAAGTAGCTCTCAGTCAAATGACCTTGATGAAAGTCACAGCCTTGCTACTAATTTGATTGTGTGACCTTTAGGAGGCCTTTGAGTAACTCAGTCTCCATCTCCATCTTGATAAAAGGAAATAAAATAAATGTTCTATTAACACCAAAGGGCAATGGAGAAAAATCAGGCAAAATATTGGAGCAGCCAAAGGCCTTACATAAAACATATATTTTAAACCTTAAAGTAATACTTTGGAGACTCTAAATGGCAATATAAAACCATAAAGTATAGAGCACAGAATCCATTTACAATTAAGGGCTTATATGTAGAAATGTATAATTGTATTAAGAAACCAAATGGCTTTTTCCATTAGATATCTCTGTGTAACTAAGTAAAAGATTGGCCGTTGTGAACGAAGTACTTGTGAGTCTTCTAAAACCCATGTGTTGCAGCCTTAACTCTTTTGGAAGGTAATTGGGTTTGATCAGGTTACAGGGTAGGGCCCATGATGAGAGTAAAAGCTCCTTAGAAAATGAGAACAGAAACAGAGACCCCTTGTTACCTCTGCTGTGGTGACAGTAAGGAAGCAGCCAGTGGCAACCAAGAACAGGGCTCCCACCTGGAGCCAAATTGACCCGCACCTTGATTTGGGGTTTGGTTTTTAGAACAAGGAGAACTGTCTGATTTGAAACCACTCAGTCTATGATATTTTGTTCTAATAGCCCCGAGCTGCCCAATCCAATGAATAGTTTTGCTGGCCTCTTTACCTATCCAGTTCAGACATTCAGAATCCTAAGTCCAAATGCTATTAAGTGAATCTTGCTGTTTTAATTATAGGCAACTCATAGCATTATTGTTCTGCATGCTTCCTTTGAAAGGATGAGGGTCATATTTTCCCCATTAAGAAAGAAGAAAGGAATAAAAGGAAAAGACTAAGCTCACTTGGTCACCTGCATGCAAACGATCATGAGATCCGGCTCTGACATGCACACCAAGAAGACGGTTTTAAAACGCAGAGCAGTAGCAGAACTCTCCCATGTTTTCTCAGTTTCAAAGAAAATTTCAAGAATAAGAAGTGACAAAAACAAAACAAACAAACACACAGGACAAGAGAATCCCTATAGGAGTTGTATGGCTACTCTAAGAGAATCCCAGTAATTTCTGATGTCACTTAAATGGCAAAGGCCAGCTGTCACTTAACTTACTAAAAGTTGATGATGACAGGCCTCTAAATGGAAATCATGCTTCAATTCATTTCACTGCCTTAAGACATTTCCTTCAGAGGGATCGTTTCTTTGATTCAAAAATTTAGAATAAGATGGGACTTCACTTTTCTTTCTATATTCTACTTATGCATTATATTCTAGATTACATTAACATAAAATCATTCAAATGAGAATATCACAGCGAAATGAGAAGAGCTCTTAGTTAGCTTTGAGCCACTTGGAGGAAATGGATTAATTTTTAAAATGTTGATATACACGTATGTCTTGATTTATTAAAGTTAAGGATTTTAATAGTCAACAAATTTAATATCTCAATTTTCAGCTAAACTTTAATTAAGATTTCAAGAAAAGTTCTGTGAAGATAAAAGCAAAGCACGGCAATAAATCCTTCTGTTCCACATGCTAACTCTGCAATTTCCCCATGTAGAAGAGAAAGAATTTTTGAATAAATCACAGACTTTCCCGAGTACCTCATTTCTGCTATCAAGGGTTGTGTTGCTACTGGAAAACTACCTAAAAAGCTGAAGGGATGGCTCAGCAGATCAGAGCCTGTACGGCTCTCGAGGATCTGACCTAGAGTCCCAGTTTGGGTGGCTCACACCTCCAGTTCTAGGCAACCTGAACACTCTGGCCTCCGCGACACTGCGTTTAGGTACACAAATTCACACACGAACAGATAATTACAAATTAGAATTCAATTTTTTAAGTTAAAGCTGGTTATAGAATATGTTTCATGATACTAAATTTATGAGAATCAAGTTGTCAAAAATTTGATTTTCTCAGCCAGGCATGGTAGTATATTTTTTTAAACCCAGCACTCAGGAGGCAGAGGCCAGTGGATCTCTGAGAGCTCAAGGCCAGTCTGGTCTTAAAAGTTAGTTCCAGCACAAGGCTTAGCGTTTGCACACCAGATGTGCTAATCCCCAAGGTTTCCCCAAATGTGGAAAACTCAACTGCAAAATCTGTGATAGTGGGGTACTGCATATATTCACCTCTCCCTAAATAAAAAAAATGCATATTATGGCTTAACAGTATAAAATTATATATACTTCTCTATGGTTGTATGGGAGAATCAAGCCTTCATTCAGTGTTTTTTTTTGTAAGAGCCAGCTGCTATGAAGCTATAAAACCTCCCTACCCACAAAGCTTCTGAGCTAGAATCACAACACAAAAGCAGAAAACTTTTCAAGTTTTTACAGAACATATGGAAAATTTCTTCCTTCAACAGCAAACAGACATGATAATTTGTGCTTCCCTGCATTAAGAAAATGCAAAGCTCTGTTAGTGAAGGCCAGGATAAGGCGTTCACACCCCAGATATGCAGCTGGCAGAGAACTGCTGAGTAGATGCTTCTGGAATCTCTTTTCCTGCTTTGTGATATCTAATATAAATGCACAAGGCCATACCTCCCTCATCAGGTTGGTGATGTACTTCACGTGTAGAAATGCAGGAGTCTTGTCTAAATCCAGTGAGGACCTCCCTTTAATCTCCTTCTCAAAATCTTCTTTGTAAACTTTCTGTCAAATAAGACCACATTATAGTTAATATAGGGAACTCTAGTGAGTGTAAGGAAATCATGAGAACAAGCATTCAGTCTCAGAACCAAACTAGTGGTCTTTCATATAATTCTACTATCTTTATTATTTTTTAATAAACTTTGTTACAAAAAGCTTGCAAATAAATAAGAACAACCCTATACACCAAAATTAAGCAGTCAAAAAGAAAAACAGAACAAAAATTCCAGTTTTGTCAATTACACATGCAGGCAGAGTTTTCCTGTCAGGACCACTGGTCAATTCTGTTCCACCAGCCAGCGCCCAAATAACCACCCAGAGACTTAATATTAATTAGAAATGCCTGGTCAATGGCTTTGGCTTATTACTAACTAGCTCTTACAACTTAAATTAACCCATATTTTTATTTCTTTGGTTGCTGCCACATGGCTTAGTGCAAGACAATTCTACCAATTAAGAACAGTCACCAAGCAGCCTCTCCTGCATAGTGAAGGTACTGAGCATCTGTGACTAATATTGCTCCATTTATAGAAAGAATAAGACAGGCTCTCTGATTGGATCATCTGATGACTTCACTCAAAGGAAGTTTGGCTAATCCACTAGAAGAAAATCTGGTGGTGTAGATGCCAGTTGAAACTCTCCAGAAGTATAAATGTTCAAGACCCCATAATCCTTCTCAAAGGCAGTCTTTTGTGAGTCTGGGAGAACCAATTTTAAAGTGGAATCAAATGAATGAGGAAGGGGTGGAATTGTTGCTTCATGGCTTGATCCTGGGAGTCCATGATTGAGCACTGACTCATCAAGTGTGAGGTCTGGAGTTCACATGAGAAACGAATGGAAGATGCCTATGGCACTCCTGTTGGAGAAGAGCTAACTCTATAACAATCCTTGCCTTTCAGGCCTGCTTTGACATCTTTGATTATGACTACAAATTCCAGCATTTGAGTTTCACACTTGAAAATCAATGACAACCATGTTTTATTTTTAAAGATTCATATATTTTTATTTTATGTGTATGAGTGTTTTGGTTGCAATATATTTATATGTGTACCATGGAGACCAGAAGAGAGCACTGAATTCACTGGAACGGGAGTTAGATGTTTGTAAGATGCCATATGGGTGTCAGATTCTGAACCTGAGTTTTCCACAAAAGCAGCAAGCACTCTTAACCACTAACCAACCTCTCCAACAATAATAACCCATGTTTTAAGATTATAAAGATAATCTCTTCAAATGGCGAATTATCTATTCATCTGAAATATTCAGTAAACAGGAGCCAGATCTTGCCAAATATTTTATTCAAAATACATCATAAAGATGATAAAATAGATGAATTGTGCCTAAGATTGTTATTCATGCAAAATGAGAAGCTATTTCTAGGTTCATTATGCATTTGTTACAAAGAAAAGTGATTGCCAAATAAGTGTATTTGCCAAAGCAGAAGGGAGATGAAGAGAAACACATCGACTCCTCATTTAGCATTTGTCTTACATGTCGTCACTCAACCAATAATGACAGTACTATGAGAAAAACTGGAGTACATAGATGTTCAGTAAGTCAATCAAGAAGCTTCACTAAAAGCATTTTGACTTAAAGAATCATAAATACACAAAAAGCAATTATGAGAAATTGTTCCTTTTTTCATGCAGAACTAATTGGGATAGAATGACTGACTATACACCCAAAAGCTGACATTTGACATTTCTAGGCCAATATATTTTATAAAGCATTCTTTATAGAGTAAAGCAAAGTGTGTGTCTGCATTGATTTATATTAGCTATTTCACTTCAAAAAGCGCTTTTCTGAAGGAAAATCACTGTAGTACGTCATTGAGAAAGGATGGCTGAGATTGGAGGGGCCCAGTGCTCAGCCCGAAAGAATCAAAAACCTCTGTTAGGCTCTATAGGGAGACACATTTGTGAAAACAGAAACAAAGAACTTCCCAAGGACATATTTAGAGATTTCTTCTGGAAAACACAGATTAATCCTATATCTAGGCACTAGATGAAACAAGACAAACACGATTAAAGGTTAGAACAAAAACATGAATGACTTTTTTTTTAAATCAGGGTTTTCCAATCAGGTACCTCAAGGAATACAATCCAGGCTAGTTTTAAAGGCCAACTCTAAGATGGGATGATGTGGTATTCCCCTCTGCATGCTATGAATATGTTTTATTACCATTAGTTAATAAAGAATCCTCTTTGGCCTATGGCAAGGCATATTAGAGCTTGGCAGGAAAACTAAATGAATTCAGGAAGAAAGAAGGTGGAATCAGGCAGATGCCATGTAGCTGCCAAAGAATAGAGATACTGGGACCTTAATGGTAGGCCACAGCCTTATGATGATACTAGATTAATAGAAATGGGTTAATTTAAGATGTAAGAGCTAGCTAGGAATATGCCTGAGTCATTGGCCAAACAGTGTTGTAATTAGTACAGTTTTGTGTGATCATTCCATTCTGGGTGGCCGGGAAATGAATGTGCAGTCTCTGCTTATACAGGGGTTCTCTTCATGTGTGTTTTTATTCTTTCTATATCCAAAGGTACTTTAGTACATCATCTTGATCTAAAATTTTCAGACATTTATTTCTCTAGCCTCGAGAATATCAATCTGACCCAAAGAACTCCCCTAATGGAAGCCTTGACTCTCATCAAGCCTTGCTGAGAACAGGCAAGACTGAAAAAAATCTGAAGGGAAATTAAAAAAAGGGAATCTAATCATCGGTGACTATAATTAAAGGGACAACCTGTCTCACTAGTAGAAGGGAAAGAGCAAATAGGGTGAAGAAAGGGAGAGAGGCTATCATGAGAATGAGGTGCTAATTACTACTACTCTCCAAATTACTACTGTTTCTAATTTAGAAACGAGGCCTCGAAATATATTAACCATAAATGATGAGGTAGGTGTAGGTCTGTTGGTGAGAGGAAAGTTAAGTAGTCAGGGTACAAGAAAATTAAGATAATCCCAAGAAACAGCATGATAAAGGGTTTTCAGCGTGGGTCCCTGTCTCTGGTTGAGGATGCCAGGAGAGAGTGGCAGGAGCTGGCAAGCTTAGGAAGCATGAAGAGGCTGTCAGGGGGCCGTGGGGTGTCTGTGAGGGTCCATGGAGGAGCAATGGGGATGATGTGAGGGACCACGGGATAATTGTGAGTTTTACACACTGTTAAACTTCCAGAGAACCGTGAAAGTCAAAATCTCTCCCTGGGCTATAGACCTGCAACAGCGGCCATGTACTTCCTAGAAAATGGGATAGCCATTAAATTCCATTGCTAGCTCACATAAAAGGGAGCACTGCAATGGCAGATAATTGTGCAGTAGAAAGGCTGTCCAGAAATGCTTCCTATACAGTTGTCTAAATGGAGAAATGAGGTTCCAGTATAGTCTGTCCTCTTTAAGGTGAGCTTTTGTGGACTTCTAAGATTGGACCAAATTTACCAGCTCTGCCAAGTCGCCTAAAAAAGACAGCTCACTTAGTCACCACAGGTACTGACAGTTCTTTATCAAATTCAATAAAAGACTTACGAAGATATGACAGAGAAGGATAAATAATGTCCCTCTCCTCTTTGACTTAAGAAGAAATTAAACCAAGTGTGTCCAGTCTTATTGTCTGAAGGGCTTTCTTCCCAAAAGGATGGATTATAGCGTCTCAAAGCAGATGGCAAACGAAAACATAACTCTCTCTGACAGTACTTGTCATTGCCTCTGTCCCTCAAAAGTAATAACCTATTGGTAACCACAGAGGGTAGATACTGACTGCAGACAAAACTGTGCCTGGTTCCCTACGTGGAAAGAAAATGAAGGGATCAACTGGTCAGAGAAAATATAATCTGGGGTGTTGTATGTTGTTTTACTCTTTTGGCTTTTGAAGTACCCATGCCCTAATGAGCCAGTACTTCAAAAGCTATTTGCTAAATGAATTCACACAACACTGAAGAGTATCTGTCTATAGCAGCGTTATCCTCTCTTAGAAGCAAAGTAAACAAACACATTCGTGTATTTCCTGGGTAGGGGGGTCAGTTAAATAAATTGACAGAGGAAGAAAGTACCAAGATTGTGACCAGGTACTAAAACACTGGTGACATTTACCAGATGTGTGACTTTATTTGAGATAGTTTACTTCAGCACATTACAAACGCATAGATTGCGTTCTCCTCAAGCCATTTGCTTAAGGACTAAACGAGCTGATGTAGGTGAGGCTCTTAGCAAGGCGGCAGGCACAAAATAAGGATTCAATTATTTAATTGTTGGTTCTGTTACCATTGTAGGGGGAGGGAAAGAAAAGCAACCAACTCTTCATTTTTCAATTCATTTTAGATACTCAGTTTTACATCAATACAGTTTGAAAGTGTTGATTTATAGTCATGGCCAATCTGAAAAAGTTGTAAGTGCTTTTCCACGGGTTGTGAGGGCAAAGAGGAGTTTGTCTAATAAATAGTTGTTGATCTGTAAACTAAAGAGCAGACAAATTCAGTGAGAGGCTATATCTAGAACACAGGTCCTGTCCTGTAGAGCTTTACTGAGTCTAATATGGGATCCTTGGGCCTCCCTGCAGAGCTGTGTTGGGTCTACAACAGGGGTCTTTGAACCTCCCCTGCAGAGCTGGGCTGAGTTGAGAACAGAGGTCCTTGAACCTCCTCTACAGAGCTGAGCTGGGTCTAGAACAGGAATCCTTGAACCTGCCATGCTGAGCTGGGCTAGGTCTAGACCAGGAGTCTATAGCCTGCCCTGAAGAGCAATGTGGGGTCTAGAACACAGTTTCCAAGCCTTCCCCACAGAGCAGTGCTCTTGTCTGTACACTCCACCCATCACCAGCTAATTCTTTTCAAATGAGAAAATTTCAAGTACTCTTGAGTTTTTGGCAACAAGCCCATTCCCCTACCTCACTCTGCATCTTCTGAGCCTCCTTTGAAACCTGATACAATGGTGTCTCAACAAACTCAAGCATAGACTTCCCTTTATTTTTCTCATATTCTTCTCTGTATTTTACCTGCATGAAAGAAAAACATTAAAAGCATATAAAAATAACGGCTATACATAGTTCAGTGGCAGAGCACATTCTTAGCAAGGGCAAGGTCTTGGGTTTAAATCACAACAATAATAACAATGATAACAACAACCAAAAGCCCAAGTATAGGGCAAAACACAATAAATATACCCAAAACTAATCATCTTATTTTATGATATCAAGTTATTCCGGCAGTTTAGGGTGATGGATGAGTTCCAGTTAGTGACATACAAGAGAAGGGAAGAGGTTATATATAAAAATTCTTAAGAAAAAAAATTATTTTAGCCCAACTAGAAGGTATTTAGTGTCATGGGACTCTAAATGTGTTATATAGAGAACAAATAAAATATTTTGCCAGATAGGCAGAATAAAAAAGTATTTAATAAATACATGGGTTTATTTATGTCTGTACTCGCACCATACATATGTGGAGCAGGGAAGAATGAAGGAGGAGTGGGGAGAGAGACCTCGGTGGTAGTCTCCATGTCTATCAAAACATCATGAATAAGTTTTAAAAATGGATATGATAATCTTTCTTTCAAAAGAGGGAAAATGATCCTGGGAACTCCCAAGTTTTCCCATAGATATTAATAAAACACATGTGGTTTCTTTGTATTTCACTATCCATTATTTAATATTATATTGTGAATTATTTGTTTTAATTAAAATTAGTTTTATCTCCATTCTATTTATAGAAGGAAGGAATTTTCTGCAGCTTTAGGTTTTTGTTTTTCTATTTTCTTTGTGTATGCACGCATATGTGTTTGTGTCTGTGGTGTATGTGTGGTGTGCACACGTTTGTGTGTGCAAGTGTGTGCACCTGTGACTGTGCCACAGAGGCCAGAAGAGGATGTCCTGCCCTATCATCCTCTCTCTTACTTCCTTGAAACAGACAGACCTGGATGTGGAATTAGAAATCCCCAGAAATCCTTCTGTCTTCTTTGCCCCCACATCACAATGTTACAACTACAGGGGCAGATAGTTGTAACTACTTCCAGCTTTTGACCTGGGTTCTAGTGATATAGGGATGAGCTCAGATCCTTAATATTTGTATAGCAAGCACTCTTAATGCTGAGCTATATCCCCAACCTGCCATATCTATTTCAAAAAAAAAGCGAAAAGTGTATGTAAGCCATCATCATTTTAGCAATATTTTTGAACTGAGTTCATAGAGCTTTGATCACGACCCATTTCACTCAGAAATGTATTTTCATTAACTCTTGAGCTTTATAAATGTTTGTTACATTATTTAAGTTGATTGTTAATGATAATCGTAGAGAGTTCAACCCAAAAGAAATGTCCAGTACTTAGAACTTTGTAATGACAGGAAAACAACTTTTGAAATACCTATTTGTGACATAGTTTTGTTGTAGAAAATTTTAATTGATAAACAAGAGCGTTGCATAAATGATATCATACTATATTAGAATAAAGTTTTGTGGGAGAAAATTAAAATAAGAATTTATGGTGAGCATAGGGGTGCACATCTGTAAAGGGATAAGAGGTGAGCTGCAAGTCAAGTTACATACAAACTTTTAGGTCAGCCTTATCTTGAAGAAGAAGAGAGAGGAAAGAGGGAAGGAGAAAGGAAGGGAGTGGAGAGAGAGAGAGAGAGAGAGAGAGAGAGAGAGAGAGAGAGAGAGAGAATGAAAACAGATTTAAAGACAAAATTTGTGTTTCCAAACTTTGGGGAGGGGGTGTTGAAGTTATCAACTGGACACACTCTAGAATATCGATGAGAGAATCCCTAGGTCAGGTTGGCAGGTTGGCCTGTGGATCTGTCTGCAAGGAATTGTTTCATTTATGTTCATTGATGTGGGAAGAGACAGCCTAAAAGTAGATGATTTTGTCCTAGGCTGTGTGAGAAAGGAGAAAGTGAGCTGAGCACAAGAATGCATGCATTACTCCATTGTTCTCTCCTGTGGATGTAGCTGTGTAACCAGCTGCTTCAAATCCCCACCACCTTGGCACCCCAACAATGATGGGCTGTAACCTGTGAACCCTCTTGAACTGCCTCATCACAGCGAGAGGAAGGGAAGCCCATAAGGAGAGTAATTTACTTTCCTTGTGGAATTTATGTTCCACAGAATACATTTAAAAGTCATGTAAATGTTTGTCTTACCAGATGCTAGAAATGGCATCTTTAGCGACTATTTAAACTTATAATAATAACTTAAAAACAGATCCTGAACTTAGAGTGTGCTAAGAAAAAAGAAAGTTTTAAGGTTTTTTTTTAACAGAATACATAGGGTTTCAGAGTTAGAAGAAACATTAATTTAAAATACATTAGTAAGGATGTTTTCCCTTTTCAATAACACTTATAATTAAATGGAGAAATTATAATAAACCTGATATCCAGAAA
Organism: Neodon shergylaensis; assembly: GCA_025134845.1. Lineage (NCBI taxonomy): Eukaryota > Metazoa > Chordata > Mammalia > Rodentia > Cricetidae > Neodon > Neodon shergylaensis. Next base: position 5,605,551 of record JABTXL010021644.1, read on the forward strand.
AATTAATTTCATAGCTCAAAAATGTCAAATCAGCACACTGTAAAATTTTAAATCATCATGAGATTTGATCACAGTTTAATTAGTTCCTAGATTTAAACTTTTTAATTATATGAAGAACATATTTTTATGAAGTCACTTTAAGTTGAAACATGGTTCCAGCTCCCTGACCCAAAAGATAGAAGTCTAAGAAATTTTTTTCCTGAAGCAAAATTAATGTTCTCGGGCTCCACCTTTCCAAGAGCATGGCACTGAGCAGCAGGCAGCCCCATGGTGGTGTAGGTTTGAGGGTAGCAGCACTCGGGGGCTCACCTGACTCTGGAGGGTGGCATTGCCTTTATGATGCAGGTGCTCCGTGGCCTCGGCATCAAAGTGATACATCCCTTTGTTCTCTTCAAAATCCTTTTTATATTCCCACTGCAAAACAGATATGAAAGTTAGTTCAGAATAAAAGAGACTGGAGAGTAAAATTAAGACTTGGGAATATAACTTGGTTGTGGTAGCTCTTGGGAGGCTGAGGCAGGAGGACTACCGTGAGTTCCAGGCAACCCTGGGCTACGGAGTGAGGGTGTCTCACAGCAATTTTTAGTAAAGCAAAGAACGTAGAAGCCAGCGGGAAGGAGGGGCAGTGCTATTACAGAGCCTGTGTCTACAGCAGCCAGCATGGAGGGAGTTCTAGAGCAATACCAGATGGTCTCACTGTAGGAGGCCATGAGACGAGCACGAGAAATAGTCAGGGATTAATTGTAAACATGATAAGGAGAATTACGGGGTGGTAATGAAAAGCTAATGATGGGGTCCCATGGTTCATGAGCGGGCAAGGTGGGGTGAAATATAGACACTGCTTCTTATCCTAGGACATATATAGTGTTTAGTTGCACTCATAAGGAGATAGAAATAAAAAGAAAGGAGAGAAAGGAAGCTAGAAACTAGAACCACGACTGCAGAAAAAGACTTAGCCATGAGCAAGAATAGAGGTGATGAGGAGAAACAGAAGCTGAGTAATAATTGAACTAATTTCAGAATTCCAAGGAAAGAATGGGAGCATCGAGAAGAGGACCTGAAGGATGTGAGTACAATTCATTGATTATTTTTTGAGTTGAAGAAATTGGACATCTACTATTTAGACATACATGAGAAGGTAAATTTGGAAGAGACCAGAATGAGTAGGAATGATATTTTACTCTAGACCTGCAACAAGGAAACAAGATTGCATCTTGATTTCTAGCACTAGAGACCAGACGCTTAGTAATTAGTCCTACTTGGAAAAGACTTCTACAAGCCAACAGTAGTCTCAGAGATGCAAGGCTACAGAGACCTACAAATCAGTTGCCATGGGTTCCAGGAAAAATGTTATTCTGTGTAGAATGAAGGGAAGTAGATGCAGCTTTTGAAGGGCAGCCTACGAGAAGTGGCCAGAGAACCTTAGGAGATGCTGTGGGGACAGAAGTGTCAAAGGGAAGAACACTTAGCATCAGGAACAGAGAGAAGGGAGATGCTGGTGACCCGCCACAGAGCTGCTGCCCCACAGGGACAAAGTTCCAGAGGGAGCCTGGCTTCCAGCACTGAGGGAGCAAGGATAGGTATCACTGAGCTCTAACCAGAATAAAATATGTTTGGAAAGCACCAAAGGGAAGTCTTGACAATGTCCACACATTACATCTTGACTGAAGAGAACAACTAAATTTGAATTCCTCTATGAATTTTAAGTTAAAACTAAATAAAAGCTAATTCAAGCAAATGGCAAATTCTAACCTGAATGATATATTAAGAAGCTTTGCACCTTGTTTAGATATCCTTTTATAACATCTACTTATAAAATAAATGTAACTTCAATGTATTAAGGCAGAACACGTTCTATTGTGGAATCAAAATCCAAAACTAATGAAATCTAGGGAATTATACTTGGAATAATGGAAAACCGAATCCTTGGAACTCTAATCTGCAAGTGAAATTTCTAATGCAGGGCTTGCTTCCTGTATTGAATAGTCTCTGTTGCCTCCTAGCGGAAGTTATATAGAATAGCACAATATATATTTTTAAATTTATGTAAAAAGGAAATTGAAAGCTCCATTTTCCACAGCAAAGTGTTTCTCCAAACACTTCATTTATGATCTGAACAGGTTTTAAAATTGCTTATTCTGCTCTACAGACGACATATTAAAATTTAAAAATTCTGATATAGAGCAGGACATTTAGAGATGCTGATGAAAATAGTCATTTATAACAAGCTAGCACTGAACTTTGGCAAAATATCTAATATGAAATTTCTTCTTCAATATTTTAATAAAATCCAGTCACCTTCTATGTCCAGAAAATTTCTATTCTCTTTATACAAATATTTAAAAGAAGACTATTCTAACTTAGAACCAATTTAAAACAATATAGTCTCATACAATTTTAATATGTAAATCATTTGCAGAAAGTCAAACTCTCTGGCCCATGCAATCATTTCTGTGATATAGACTAAGACAGACCAGGAGCTAAGCTCTGGGAACTGTGAATAAAATGAGCAACGTGACTTAGTTGGGGGCTGGGAGATAACAGAAACGGTGTGTCTGATTCTTTTTCTCCATTGTAAATCAAACATTGGCATTTTGAAAAGAATCTTGCCTGTGAGAAGATTCCATCCTTCCTCATTTACAAATGAATCCCCAGGTCCCTGGAAGAGTGTGCCTGACTCTGGGTTGGGTAACAGTATGAGGCCAACACTGCCAGGAAGACAAAAGCTGGACACTGGAGACCAAAGAAAGCAGAGGGTGCAGAGGACAGGAAAATGAACACGTGAATCATGGAAGAGCACAGAACCAGCACAGATGTGTCAGTGTGACTAGGGTATGTGTGTCGGTGTGGCTAGGGTATGTGTGTCGGTGTGGCTAGGGTATGTGTGT
>JABTXL010021644.1:5608448-5630522 GCA_025134845.1 Neodon shergylaensis
TCGGTGTGGCTAGGGTATGTGTGTCGGTGTGGCTAGGGTATGTGTGTTGGTGGACAGATGGACATGGACAAAGCAGGACAATGTAATGTAAGTGTCCAGACACCAAGAGTGAATTCTGAGCCTGTCAACATGTCTCCAACACTGGAAGCAGTAATATACCGCTTTTGAACCAAAGACCAACACTTTTTAAGTAAATTAAAACCTAATGTCTGCTCATGTGAAGCACTTGCATGCAGTGGACACCTCGAGAAGGCTGGTGGAGACAACGTGCAAGAGAGTAGACATTCGAACAGCAAATGGTGTCTGCCAGCGCTAACAACTGGAGCTCCTCTATGACTAAGGCTTAGAGATCCAGTCTTGGGGCTTTACACTGAAGACCGTGGGCTCAGCTATTTAAAAGACTACCTTCACTTTTCCTCACACTCTACCCAACATGTATTTCTTCATCTGATCTGGGCTATTCTGCAAGTTAGGATGCTTTTAAGTGAATTATTGTTCAAAGAGGTGTAGAAATAATGGGGTTGTTAGCACATGGGATCTGGATGCATACAGAGTGGAGCCACTGGGGACCAAGGGTCATCATTTACAGGAACTAGTAAAGGCAACATCCAGATGCACCAAGGGTGAACACAGTGTCCCAGAAGCTAGAGTTCTGAGGAACTTACCATGTGAATAGTAAACACAAATGTTTTCATCAGGACATAAAGCCCTCATTGCTGACTTGCAGATAACATGGAATCCATCTCAGAATTACACTCCTAGTGGCCATGCAATATAAGCACCTTCATGATTTCTTGTCAGAGAAAATATAGCTTAAACCATGAAGACATTACATTTATGATATACTGGTATGGCTTTCATAACAGAAGATCCCTGATTGCAAGGCATGAGCATCAAGTGGCTTTATTCTGACAGAGATAAAGAAATAGGAAGAAAGAAGATAGAGTGGATGCTTGCTTATCAACAAGTATACTTGTACTCATGGCATGTAAGGAGTTAGCAAGAGCCCACTTTGGGCATCACTTTCTTCAGTGGACTAGCCATGTCCACTGTCCATGCTCCAGCAAATAACCTCCACCCCTGCTCTTCCAGGCAGCCCTCGTTAAGCTCAGTGGGCCAAACACACACAGAGACATGAAAAGAGGGGCACAAGTCGGCCAGAAGAAGGGGCTGAGCAGGAGATGGAAGGGGGACAAGATAGGGTAATTCAGAGTGAAAAGACTAAATGTATTTCATACATGGATGAAACTGTCAACGGGTGAAGAGTAAGCTAAGAAAAGAAACTCTTTAAGAGGGGCCATGACTGTGGGACTTGTACAAGCAGGTGGCTACTTTTCCGTGAGTTAGCAGCTGGAAAGGAGCAACACAGAATGCATCTAATGAAGCAGGTAAGCCTGGCAGCAAGAGGAACACTGGCGTCTCAGAACTACACACATCTACTCTACAACGGCCGCCAAACAGCTCACTTACTCCACTGAGCATTTTGCTGGCTTTCAGAGCATGGTCTAAAAACAACAAATTTGGGATATCTGAAACGGGATCGTGCATAGTTCTAACGTCTTGCTTGTACTTCACCTACAAAAATAACATGGAACAAAATGCCATCTAGCAGAAGGAAACAGGTTTGTGTTGGCCTGATTGCCTTTTTCCCCCTCCTTACACTCAGGGTCCTGCTAGTGCAGAAGGATTTACAAGTAGCCACTAGATGGTGCTGATTCACTACAGAATGAGTAAAATGGCTATTTAAGGACTTGAAAACATTTAAATTTTTTTGTACTGTTTATATATTCCAAAACGGCGGTGTTAACACACTTATGTAATTATAGTAGAAACTCTACTTTTAGAAAATAAGGAGAATCATAGCTGTATTCTTTCCACGCAGCTACAGAATTACTTCAGTTTTACTTTACTGTAATTTTAAGATTCTACAGCTTTGCATTCTGTAGCTATGTAAATCTATTTTGTTTAAATTTAATATGGTAATAAGAATCAAATATCAGTATCAAGCGTATTAAACATGAGCTGTATGCACAACACTTTTAAAAACACTTTGTATATGTGAAACAATCTTTAGAACCACCCTAATTGTTGAATGTTTTATTCCTATTTGACAGATGGGGAAACTGAGGCACAGACAGACTGAAGGCATAACAAGATTCTACATGACTGGATAGGATCACATTCAGGCAACCTGATCCTCAGCCTTGAGCATTCGAGGCTCTGTTCTAGTTTCCTTTGAGATGAACTTGTCTACTCGCTTAACGTCTCTGCATACATTCAGATCTTATCAGTCAGGAAAGGAATGACTCTGACATCCCTGGAGGTTCAGAAAGACAAAAACACCCACTTGAGCGTGCAGAGACAAACCAAGTCTGGTTATTGACCATAAATACTTTCTAAACATTAAGGAAAATGAAAAATGAGCCAGACCCAAGGAGAAGTGGTGAGCCGAGCTGATGCCTCAGGGAGCAACCTCTCAATTTTCCTGAGTGGAAAGGGTCTGTGCACATTTAAAGGATAGCAAGGTGATCTGTCTGTCAATGTTTTTGCTTTTATCCAATGTCTCCTTCTAGTAAGAATTTGAAATATCACTTCCTATCAAATGAATTCTTCTTACTTTTAAAAACATGAAAATGAATCTACAAAGACAGCACTTAACATAACAAAACTGAACGAAATTGTAAACCTTTAACAGCACAATTAATGACAAATTCTTTCTGACAAACCCCCATGTAACAGGTAGTGCTTTATAATAAACCCCATTTTGTGGCTATAATTATGAGTTAATTGTTGTCCTACCTAGTAATTTGTGATAACACACATCTCTTTCCTGCAAAACTCTATAATCTATTTCTACTCTTGATCAGACATAATAATTTTATTCATACCACTGTTCCTACTTATTAACTAATTAGTAATCAGTAACCATTAATAGCAAATTATAATAATATACTTTTCTGGGGGGAAAAGCTTCAGGAAAATATGCTTCAGTGTTTTCAACTACAAATTACTTGGAAATTACATGATCTTGATTAAATATCAGTAATTAGAACACAGTTAGTTCTAGGAAAACAAGACTCAGAAGATATTGAGAGCAATTTCTGTAGATTACCACTTACTTCACTTGCCAGGGCAGTGGCGAGCTGCTGCTGTCTGAAAGCAGCACTGTCCAGCGGGTTGTAGCAGTGGCTCTGCTCCCTCAGTGCGTGATCAAATTTCTCTTTATATTTAACCTGCCGTAAAGGAAAAGGACAGACTGAATTAAGCCACATATTTCGGAGGGAAAATAACACGTTGGGTTTTTGTTTAAGAGATCAAATAAAAACTACCTTTCAAATGAATAGTTACAAAATTTAAATTCCTGATATTCATTCCTCCTCCATAAAGCTTAATGGGGCATTTAGGAAAATTTAATGTGCTGCTTGAATATTGGTCATGAATGCCATTAGGCATGAACTGGCATCGAATACTCTGCTCATGAGAATTATGCATTTAAAATAGGAATGTTTCACATGTTGACTCCCATTTCTGTACCGCTCGAACCCGGGATCAGTTAGAAGTGAGAGCACACACATTTCTTAAGGTCTGCCACACTTGGAAAATGGGTCATTGGAACCAGAAACTGAACAGATTTTCCAGAGAATTATTCCAAATAAAGAATACAGTTAGTATCCATATTTCATTTGTTCAAAGATTCATTTTAAAACTATACTTATGGCAACATCCATATCTCAATTGTTCAAAGCCTAAGTTTTAGGAAGCAGATTTTCTATAACGTTCTGTATCTGCTTCCTGACAGTCTAAGTTTTCTTCTGCTTTAATTCCTCAACTTATTCAGCAGAAAAAGTATGTTCAATGTTCAGTCTAAATTTTTCTTTCTTTAGTCATTAAACAACAAGAAAAGGGTTATCAGCTTATACTTATAGTTTTTCTTTCATGGATAAATAACCATATGAATGCATATTATAGACAAGAATGTGGGGACCAGTTCTCTCTCTGAATAGATAGAGAACACCTTAGCTACTCGTATCTCACATGCTCTTGATGAATGCTGCCAGAAAGATCACACTCATATTTCAAAAGCAAAAACAAACTGTATTTCTATAATTTTGTGTTGTTTCTAAAATACTGTATTTTTTGTTTTCTTGTAATATGCTCATAGAGCACATTTATTCTCATGCCTTAAAGCTCTGTCCTACAGTAGTCCATATTAAACTGAAGTGGAAAATGACTCTTTTTGTGGCCTTGTTGGGGCGGTGGTCTTCTTCAGGGATACCTACCAGGTGTCTATGAGAGCGAGCTGGTAAAGCTTTGATGGGAATACAGCACTGAAAAAGTACCTTCTGCGTGTTCTATTTAAAAATCATTTTCTGATATTTGTGCTGCCTGATACATTTATTTTAAATAATTGATAAGCACTTCCAAAAGGAAAAAATGATTTTAAATTAGCTTGTTTTTACATCTTGAAATCAGAGAAAAAGTTTAAATTTCCTAGACGACTTGAACTGGCATTCACTCAAGGATCCTTCTTACTCGGCCATGTTCACGTTTGCACTTCCCTTTCCAAGCCCCACTTTCTTCTGCTCGGCCACTTTACAGGGACTGCTCTTGGGCAGTGGCTGTGCAACTCTAACCAGCTGATAGGCTGTGCCACGCTGATAGGCCAAGTTTCCTATCAATTGTCCTTGTTCGCTAACCTCAACCAACTTGTTATGTAAGTGAGAAAGTAGGTCCTCTGCCTTTTGCCCCAGAGAGCCTGTCTGAGTTTCTTTCATTACTGTGATGAAATATGCCAACATCCAAGGCAACTTGGGGAAGAAAGAATTTCTTCCAGCTCACAGTTCCAAGTTGCAGTCCATCACTGCAAGAAGGCCACAGAGGCAGCCGCTAGAGACAGCTGCTCATGTATCATCCATGGGACAGCAGCAGAGAGCCAGGGATAAATGCATGCTCGCCCCTTAGCCCGCTTTCTCCATTTTATACAGTGCAAGACCCTCTGCTCATAGATCGATCCCACCCACAATTTTAATGGGTCACCCCAATATCGGTTAACATAATGAAAAAAATCCCCACAGGATTCCCAGAGACCCATCTCCCAGCTGTTTCCAGACTCTGTCAAGCTAAGAACTAATAACCCACAGCACATTTCCTACTGTCTTTGTATGCCAGGGAGTTGCCGCACAGTTACACCAAATGCAAAGATTGTGTAGGTTGGTGTGAGAAGCAAAAATGGTAGTTTATCTGTTCCTGAACCTGGCATTTCCTCTTCCAAGTAAATACATATTTCTTAGAAATAATTGTCAATCTCTTGCCCACATTCTGATAAGTATATTAAATATAATAATAAACAAAGTGCTGTAAAGTTGCTTGCGTTCTAAACCTTGGTTGTCTATGTGATCTGATTTCAAAAGATGTGCATGAAGCAAAAGCATTTCCACCATTAACCAATGAACACAAAATAACTGCATTGTATAAAAGTACATAGAGCAAACGCTGACGTACAGCTGGATCTTGCCTCACAGCTTCTCCATGATTTGCACATCCATGAATGAAGAGGATCCAGTGGCGTGTGTGGGTCAAATCTTTCACCTTCCAACTGTCTGCCTCACTAACTGAACAGACATGCTCAACATTCTGTTCCATTTTCAATTCCCAGTTCACAAGCTGACGTCTGGTTCCCTGTTCACACCCACAGCTCCCGAGAGGTCCCTGCAGTGCTGTGACTGTCACTGCTCGCTCAAGCATGGAACAAAGCAGGTACCTGCCAGTTATGAGACCACTGGAGGGGGGGAGACAAGCGTTGATTTTAAGATAAAATGTTACTCCCTCCACCCACCGCCACTGTTTTATAAATAAATGAAGTTCTAGAAAGAAGTAATGAAGTTACTTTATTTACATTACGAGTGTCACACATAGTGGCTCAGATTTCCATCACTTTCTAATAAATATATAGAATGATTTATTATGTAAAATCAAACTTCTGGCTGTTTTCTAAGAAATCTTGACTATAGGAAGACTTTAGGAAGTTTCCACTGTGACTGGTAAGCTATGACGGCAGAATTTAAACTAATTATCTAAGTGCCTCCAGACGGAGCAATGCCACTAGGAAGAGAGACTTCTAAACATGTCAGTTTTCAGGTCTCAGGTGCTTGGCTCCCTCATGACATCACTTATGCTCAGATTCCCCTAGAGCCATCAAGGAGAGAAAAACATACCTTCAGCATAGCCATGAAAAGAGATGTTAGGAAAAAATAAAAAATTTGAGGAGTGGACTTTAACTATTACAGAAAACAAGGTACCATTCTTTCCAATCTTTACTAAAATTGAACTGCAAATGAACAAGGAAAACAGTGAAGAATTTAAAATAGAACTCATCACAGAAACAATTAGATATTAAGTCTGAATTTTAAGCAGAATGTTATCTGTGCCTTTCTCTTTCTCTCTTTCTTTTTCTTTCTTTCTCTTCTTTCCTTCCCTCCTTCCTTCCTTCCTTCCTTCCTTTCTTTCTTTCTCTTCCTCTCTTTCTTTCTCTTTCTTTCTTTCTTTCTTTCTTTCCTTCTTACTTTCTTTTCTGTTTTATTTGAGTCTGAGCACTAAACTCAGAGACTTATGTGCCTTTATTTTCTTTTCAAAATAATATAATCTCACCTTTGTATCAAGTGTCAAGAATCCAAATCCTTAAATAGACATCCACATGTTTATCAATACCATAATCTATTTTATTGCATAACTTAAAAGCCCTAGACTACAGAACTTGCCATAGGGTCAGTCACCCAAGCCAATTTTCTAAATACAGACATAAATACATCCAGAACTAATACAAACCACATCAAGAACTACACAGAAATGAACAGAGATCCATTCACATTGGCAACTTGGGATATGACATTTAAGCTAATGCTTGGCAGTGTGAGGAGATTGGCAGAGTGTGTGTTTCCAGGAAGGAAGAATGGGAGCATCTCCAAGCCAATTAATACCCTTAACAGTTTAAGGATACTATTTATTACTAAATTTTCCAGATTGGTTCTTTTAAGTTTTAAATTCATTCTTATCGATACAAAAATGCAATTTTGTAACAATTATTAATTATTATATGCATACCATTTCTCTGATGCTATAAAACTAAACCAAGAATTTAATCCTGCATACCAAATCATCCTGCAGACAAATTCCAAATATGAAGTTCAGATGATAGAGGGACATAGTATCAAAATCAAACTAACCTCACTTAGAACTTCAGAGTTGATGATTTTGACAATCTATTTACATTTGAGGTGCACATAAACTAGCATCTTTGTCTTGGCACATGAAATTCATTTTCCTAAAAATTTTAAACAACTACAAATAATGATACTATCTATCTTCCCAGTTTTCAAAGAGAATGCTGCACTTGGAAAGATGGTTTCATCTAAGAATGGGTACTGCTCTTGACAAGGACCAAACTTTCGTTCCCAGCAACCACATCAGGTGCCTTGCAACCTCCTAGAACTCTAGCCATTGGCATTCTAATGTCTAGCCATTAGACTCTTCTGGGCTCCTCTGGCTCCTGCACTCACACACACATGCTCAGGCATGCACATGCATACAAATCACCTAAAATAAATATTTAAAAAAATTTAAGAAGGAAAGATTAAAGCAACTGTTCAAGTTAGTATAATAGTTTGGTACATGTTTTTGTTGCTTGGCCTGAGTGAAATCCCACAGAGCTCAGCAGACAGGCAAATGTGAGTGTCTCTCCCACTCATAGTCTGTTGCCGTTTCCTCCCCATGCGTGCCTTGCCATTACACCACAGCCCACTGCCCGTCTTTGCCTTCTCCACACACCCACTTCACCTCTTTTCCCTGCTTACTGAGTTCCTGAGCCCTTTCCAAAAATGTATGTGTGTGCCTTTGCCAATGGCTTAGGGGTCAGTAAGTGTGTGACCTTTCAACATTACTAGTGAAAATAAAAAACTGCATTTTGGGCCTTGGTTCCAGGTTGATGCAGCTGAGCAGACACATAAAGCAAGCCATTCCAGGACTCCTATTCTCTGCTTCCCATCTTTTCCCTTTCAGAAACCTACAGACCATAAGACCAAAGGAGAAGAAACCTGATGGGCACAGAAAACTTGCAGACTGCAACCGGTTTAAGCATCTGATCAGTTGGTGGCTACTTAATCTGAGACTGAAAAAACATATTTCTAAAAACCCAAGGGGGTGGGGCATCAAATGGCAGCACTCTTGTGGACTGACTTCGAAATGTGAAAATACTCAGGCTGGAGTTTTCTTTACGGACTTACAGGGAGAACTGGATGGAGTCAAATTAAGGTGGAGTCTGAGTGAGTGCTACTTCTGTCTGTCGCTCTACCCTTATCTGTGAATTCATCTAAAAGAAAGGAGGATGAGAAAAAGCTCCAAGTATCTATTTTTAAAAATGATTTTATGGAGTTGTGGAATCTGCAGGCCGGGTGTCCGTTTTAACAATGCAATCTCAATTCTAATAAGCAGGTGCCCCTGCTGTCAGATCAGACTTACAGAAACAGAGAAACAGCATGTCTCAGGTCTCTGAGCAAGCAAGCAACAGAACCATAGTGTCGTCTAGAAGGTCTTGCTCCACTGACAAGTTTCCTACTCACTGAAAGGGACCACACTGCTTCTGTACAATCTACTGTGTGGCTGATGGGAAATTTCTATCCACAGCAAAGAAAGGGAGGTATATAAAGTCGGGGCGGGGCCTGGATAAACAGCTCAGGAGGGTACTGGCTGTGAAGTTATAAAGGCCGGAGTTAGATCTGTGGAACCCACATCATGGAAGTTGTCCTCTAACCTCTACAAAAGGTCTATGACACCCAACCCTCCCCCCCACACACACATAAACCCAAAGCAAGTCCAAGCTATCTTGCCTTCAGAACAAGCAATATTAGGGATGCTCATCTTAGTTATCTTAGGCCTTTCATAAGATTGCTGAGCATATCTTCAGCCTCCAATGCCTTAGAGGCTTCCTAAGCCACAAAGCTGTTTTATAAGCAAAAGGCATGGCCAACTGTAAAGCAATTAATTCAAGTTACAATTACATCCCTGCATCTCTCACACACATCCCTTCTCTCTACCTCCCTCCTCCACGACAGCCATGGAGACTTCTAAGTGGTACATCGTTTCCTGTGTGGTTCTTGCAACCACTCACAGCTGGCCCATGGGAGTTTCATCTCTCAGAGAGGCCAACCTTTCCTCTTGAACAGATTTCTCTCCCTTTCAACTCAGCCTGGTTCAAAACTACCACCTCCACAAAACCTTTCCAACAGCACATCCTTCTCCCCCACACTAGCAAGAGACAGAATGCTTATGGGTACAAATGACATTTCATTTTAATACTGTTGGCATTTATTTTTCTCCTACTAAACCTGAGCATCTTTCCACATAGTTATTAGTCATTTATGTTTCCTCTTTGCAGAATCCTGTTCACCTCATTTCTCATTTCTACTGAGCTCTTAGACAGTTTTGTTTCTACCTTAAAGAACTTGTGAGGGTACTGAAGAGATAGCACAGCAGCCCAGAACACTCACTGCTCTTGTAGGGGACCCAGGTTTGATTCCTCACGGTTACATGGTTCATCACAACCACCTATTACTCCAGGCCCAGCTCATCTCCTATCATCTTCTGACCTTCGGGGGCTTCTTTATATACAGATGTACAGTCTGTACACACACATACATATAGAATGAAAAAGAGCTTAGGACAAAAATAGTAATTAAAGTATATTATCATGTGTATTATCGATCTTCTGCAAATATTTTTAGATAACTGTTCTTCATCTTATTATTTTAAAAAATTTTTTCCAGTTTTTCCCTGCCAGTACAAATTCTATGATTGTTTTAATTTATTCAGTTATTTAACTTGATTCTCAGTTTTGAAATGATTTTACATAGGACCTTTAAAATTAATGTTGGAAGAAATAACATTATAGTGATATTGAGTATCAAGAATCTCAAACCAAGCCGGGCAGTGGTGGCACACGCCTTTAATCCCAGCACTCAGGAGGCAGAAGCAGGCAGATCTCTGTGAGTTCAAGGCCAGCCTGGTCTAGAAGAGACAAGACAGGAACAAAAAGCTACGGAGAAACCCTGTCTCGAAAAAAAAAAAAAACAATCTCAAACCAAGAGCCCAGAATATATTTTTAGACTTAAGATTTACTTTATATTTTTCTGTCATATTTTAGACTTTTATGTATTTATCTTGCCCCATTATGAAATATAAGAAGAGAATTCTTCCCCCAACTGAAAATTATAAACACATTTTAACCAAAGTTTGTTAGCATTACTGCTGACTCTGACACTTCCCCCTGAATAAACGCCCTTGTTGATTTACTTATTTGCTTGGGGGTTCTGAGACAGGGTCTCAGAATGTAGTCCAGGCTGGCCTTTGAGTCACACTCCTCCTGCCTCGGCCCCTTGGGAGTTGAAATGACAAGCGTGGGTCACCACATGCAGCAGAGATTTTAGTCTTCGTGCAACCATTGTGTCTGACTTTTCCATGAGAACCTCTGGTCTTGATAAAGTACAAATCTTATGTGCTATGTAATGACCCCTGAATTTTACTATAATATTTTAGTGATTATGTTCCCATCTTTTGGGTTGTTCGTTGGCATTGGTTTGTTTGATTTCGGCTTTGCATTGCTTTAAGGTGGGGTCTCATTCTGTAGTGCAGCAAACCTTCTGCCTCAAGTCCTGAGTTCTGGGCTTGTAGGAATGTGGCATCACACTTGGCTTGCATTCATATGTTAATCTACCTGGGATTCATTTTTGTATAGGTTTAAAAATGTGGACCCAATTTTCTTTCACCACAATGGGTGGCCAGTGACATTAGGACAACTTATTAACTGGTCTAACTTTCCCCACTGACTTGAGTCAATACTTTTACCATACATTAAATTCTTAGACATACAGGAATCTATTTCAGGAATGTCATTCTAGCCCATTGATTATTTTACCTCTCAATATATACCAACCCCACACTGACATATTCAAATGGCTTCCTATTCTTTCTCCTTTGCTGATCTCTGTTCTCACGCTGCTAAAGGCTCTTTCAGGCAACTCATGTCCACAGAAACTTGAAATTCATTTCAGCCACATTCTTAATAATCCTTTTGGATTCTAATTGAAACTGAATGGCATTTATATGATAATTCTGGGAAAATTGAAATTTTAACCTGCTAAACTCCCAATCTACTTGTATTTCAGGTTTGTGGACTCTTCAGGTCTCATATTCTGAAACCAGATTTCAAGGTTTTCTGTATTATCTCTTGCCTGTTTTGCTTTCTAATTAAGGGAAAATGTTTTTAAATTGAGAAAATATTTTATTACTAAATTAAAACTGTATGTGTGTCTATTTTGTGTATATGTGCATAAAAATATGACTTCTGGTATCAGCTCTCACTATCTCTGGAAATACACCATGGCCAGACTCATTGAAACAGGCTCGGGTGTGAGCCGAGAGGAAAGAAAACTTGACTTTGTTCTGAAAATTAAACATTCTTTCCTCTGCTGAAATTCGTGATTATTGCAATCCTAGCTGAAGTAGCTTCAGAAACATTACCTCTGTTTATTCTTACAATTAAAGATATTATCTATTGGAAATGTTTTCCATGCTCTTTGAAATAAAACCTCTGAATAAAGCCACTGAAGGATGAGCATACTGAAGGCTTACCTGACTAGAAAGCTTAGAGGCTTCCACTGCGTGTTCAAAGTCTGGTCTTCCAATTACAGGCGGCTCTTTATTCACTATGCCTTGCCCTTTCTTGTATTCCGCCTAAAGTGAATAATAGGAAAATTTTAATATTTCTACTTCACATTACGTTAACATTAGTCAAAATAAAATATAATAGTCCCACGGCCCATTAAAAATATTTCATGTAGCAAACTGAATACTAAAATAGTGACTGCTAAAGCAGAAATTTTTTTATAGCTACTTGAGTAAATTCAACTTTTAGCAGAATTACTTGTTTTAATCTAAGTAACCAGTCATCATCATCTTTATACTTATTTCTAAAAACTACTAGGGGCTTTTCTCGAGAGCTGAGATTCTGCATGCTTCACTCAGATAGCATTTACTGTTTTGTCCATGGAAACAGGTATTAGCAGTTGAACTGAGTTAGTTTCTTTATCGATTTTTAAGGGGCGTGGGCTATGCTAGTCCAATAGTTAGCTTTAATCAGGATGTTTTGTGTGCTCAAGCAAAAGGGCATGAGCTTGGAAGAGTACCCCAAAGATAAGACAAAGCCATGGCATGCCGGGCATGTGCAGAAGTAAATGCTGTTAGAAGAGAATCGGCAAATCACCAGCAACAGATGGGAAGAGGCCAAGCTGAGCTCCCTGGATGGGAGGAAGGTGAGAGATTAAGCGAGATCAGAAGCCAGGTCTGGCTTCCGAGCTGAGCCGTCGGAATGTGGCCATATACCCAGTAGTGCGCATACCTCTAAAAATATGCTAATTCTAGACAGAGTCGAGCCGAACATGGGAAATTCATGCACAACCCCCCAAATTTACATAACCTAATGGATAATTCAGGACAAAATCGAGATGTCATTAATTCAAATGAATTTATTATGTTAATTGTATTAACGACCCAACCACCAATAATGTGCTCTTTCTCTCCCTTCAAAATAAAAAAAGAAGTCGCATCTGCAGAAGACTTAGAGAGATGAATTACATTGCTTATGATCTTGGAGATCTGAGTAGCCTTCTTGATATCCGGTCTCTCAAGTTCCGCAGTATACGTGTGGGTGTCCTGCACATCTTTTCTATAAGAAATCTGATGAAAGAGACAGTGTTGATTGGAAAAGAGAATAAATTAGTCATTCCATTTAGCTACCTTCACTCGTATAGAATTATTTCTCCTTGCCACGATAGCTTTAAGAGCACACTGACCTTATGTTACTTTTTCATGATTTTTGCGCAGATCATTCATTTCACTTATATATTTACTCTTTATACTATCCCATGTCTCATCAATTCTGAAATAGATACATACTATAAAATAGGGCGCAAACCAATCTGAAAGTATTTTTCTATACAGCGCTCTATGAAAATGTTTTGTTACCTAAGTGTGTATGCTGATAGCCTTGCATACACACAACATCCTTGGTCCCATCCATCTCACATCCATCCATCCAGGAGATGCAGACAAATACACATTATCACTCCCCCAGGGAGGGCAGGTGGTGAAGCAGCCTCCACCCTAGCGACTATATCCTTTTCTTCCTTCCCAACTGAACTCCTCTGATATTCATGCCTTGGAGACACTTATCTCCTAATAGTTGACATCATTACTGTGATCTAATTCTACCAAAGAAGGACAGTTATATAAAGGAATCTTGTCACTGGGAGTGCGTATTAGGCACAAACCAGTCACGGGGTGAAAAGTAGAGATTAAAGGAGAGAAACAGACAAGAGTTTGAAGATGTGAAGTACTTTGGGTCGTGTGGCTTCTTCCCATCACCTTGACTGGCAGATGGGTGGAAAGATTAGAACACAATTACGGCAGCGCGGATGCCCAACATCTCCTCATTGCCTGCTTCTCTGTGTCATGAAATCTATAGTCCTCGCAGTCAGATGCACTTCTGTCTGGCAGTGTGACCAGAGGCAGGCTGACTTGTCTATTAGAATGTGTTCTGCCAAAGATATAATGCAAAGTATATGGTCATTTTTAAAATCTATTATTTTTTCAGAACATAAAAGAGTATAATACAGACACATGGATCACTGGGTCACCTATACAAACGGCACAACACACTCCTCATGCTGACAGCAAACCTTCTGTAATGGCACCCTATGGACGCTTCATTAAAGATTTACATCTTTGGGATCCACTTACAATCCTCGGTAGCAGAATGTTGGCAAGTGGGGCCTAAGTATCTGATTTCAACAAATTCCTAACTGATCACTATGATCCAGTATTGGTGATATTGACCTGCTTGTCATTTTCCTTTCACCTTTCAGAGTTTATAAAAGTTCCCACTGTATTTCCCACTTTTTCACAGGCAATCACCGGGAGTAAAAATAATCGTACATTAATACTTCAATGGGTTTCCAGTGCACCATGTGACTTCCTTTCAGAGAAATGCAAAGCGTCTGCTTTATCTTTCGTGAGCTTGCATTTGTCTTAACGCCAAGACTATCTTTTAAAACTACATTTACAATCATGAACCTGCCTGACAGGTGAACACAGCTTAGACACAATTAGTGTAATTTCATCAAGAACATCTCTTTTCTTCGTCACTTATATTCTCATAAGCTTTGTCTTAACCAGTAATTTTGGGTAGGTTTTACACATACAAGTAGTAAGAGATATATAAAAATTCACTGAACACTGAATTATTTTGTGGGGTGGATTTTAAATGTTCGGAACTCTTTGGGTAGGGCAATTTCACCGACTACAAAACACTCATCTGTAAAGGACAACAGCTCAGTTCCAGCCTACACTGAGTTAAACACAAGCTATGTAAACAAAAACCTGTTCTCAGGTGAAAACAAACCGGAATTATTACCCACCTCCACGACTAACTGCTTCTACGTGTCTCCGTTCATTGGAAAGCCACCAGGGGGGACATGGCTTTTTGTCTAGAGAAGAATGGGGGGAAAGATGGAAACCCACACTTTTTGAAAAGAGCTACAACCTTTGAGAAACCCCAGCTTTACCCGGGTTACCTAATTATATGCTGTTCTGCCTAATGACGGCGTGGAGAGGTGAGCGGTACAAAGGCGGCAGGAGCAGGATTGTGAATAGGGCCCTATCATCCATGTAAATTGCAAATTAGAGGCCAGCATATGCGACTCAAAACAAATATTAAGATTGACATGAGCTGCACATTCAAACAAGAGGACACCACGGAGCCGTGCAGGAGAAAAGCACAGCAGCCAGTTCACCATCTTCCATGGCGGTGCTGCGAGGGAAGTGCCACAGGAAAGGGAGGCTGCCGTCCAGGACACTCAGGAGGCAAGCTGCCAATCACACCGTCTGCTAGGATGGCTGACAATGTGGGGGGTGGTAGTATGACCTCCTGTCGTGTGTGTGTGTGCGCGCGCGTGTGTGTGTGTGTGTGTGTGTGTGTGTGTACAGGTGAAGATGGAAATCAGAGATCTCAGGTATTAGGTCCTCAGGTATCTCTACATTTTATTCTAAACAGCCTCTCTCATCGGCATGAAACTTCACGACACAGGCCAGACTAACTAGCTTGGGAGTAGCTGGGATCCGTCTGTTTCCACCTCCCATTTTGCCATGCATCACTAGGATTACAGGTGTGTGCCATTACGCTGGCTCCGTCTCTGGGTTCTGAGTGTCCATAATCTGGTCCTCACCACTGGGAGGTGAGTGCTTTAGGGACTGCGTCATGGCCCCACCCCCTAGCATTTCTTACATGGAAAGTGCTTTCCAGACTTTCAATGTGTTTAGGCAGTATTCACAAATGCAGTGGAGGCTTCCTACACCCAGGCTGTCTGACCAAGGAGCACGCCCATTTAGAAACCAGGACTAGGACTAACCAGAACTAGAGTCACCCACAGGGCCTGAAGAAGTGGGATAACATGCCAGCCTTCTTTCCCTCTGGGGTCAGCCGCTCCAGACATGACCTGATGGAGATTGCAGCTGGCTCTTCAAGTCCTAACAGACATGGTCAGTCAGAACTGACACTGGATAAAACTGGACAGAACCAGTTATGGGGCAGGAGAGGGCTTCTTGTGAGGACATGAGCGAGTCTGCGTCCAACCTGCCTGAAGGAAGCTTAAGCCTTCTATTTATGGCTGGGGCCTCCAGCTTCAATTATAACTATGCACCTTGAATTCAGCTGCAGATTAAAAATATTTGCAAAACAAAATTGTGTCAATATCCCCTGAGCAATACAATACAACCACTATTAACCTAGCATTTAAATATTATATTCAGTATGGTAAGTTATCTAGAAGTTGCTTAAAATATGGGAGCAGATATATAAACCTCATATGCAAATAATACTGTTTTATATAAAGTACCTGAACATCTATGATTTTTTGTACATACAAAAATCATAAGCCGTGGATACCAATGTAAGTCTGTATATCATCAGCAAATTTCCCATTTTTACTTAAGTACATAGATGATTCATGTCACTAACCCTGGAGACATCCATTTGGGATTTTCTGCAGAGTCACATCTGTCCTTTATCACCTCCAAAAAAGAGGTGGATTCCACCAACAGTCTGGCTCTGGATTTCGCCCATCTCACTATGTCCAGCTCCGCCCTTGTGTCGCACCTCCATGCACTTCTACTAGTCTCCATGGGTTCTCTCCTTTCAGTATTTCTGTTTCTGCTGCATAAGGGCCATGTCTTTTGTGAGTTCCTTCATTCGTGTGGTATGCTCAGTGTGTCACGTACTATGCTAAATAGTTTATGTGCATGAACTCTTTAAATCCCTGTCCCTGTTGAGGATTGTCTAAGCTCAACTGGGCTGTAGCAACACTTCCTTCTAGGACTGGAACCATATCCTCCAACGCCTTCTTTTTTTAGCTGTGCGTTAGAATGGGCTGATAATGGGAATACCCATGGAATTTTGAAAGCAGAAAGAAAATGAACGTTTGCTCTCCAAGTACAGGCAGACACAGATACAGGGAGTCACAACAGCTTCAGGATTATACAATGGTCATGTGAGACTCCCTGGTTGGGGAATTCACTAACTGAACAGAAGCAAAGCTGCCATGGATGGTCCTTGAAGAGAAGGTGAAGGATGCTCTTGGAGGGGAGAGAGAGGCTCAGATGGATGACGCCTGCAGAGGACAAGCACCGTGCAAGCAGGCAGACCTGATGGTGACAAATCTAACTGGACCAAAGGCAGCCACTCTGCTACTCTAGTGAAGAACCGAATAGTTCTTGTGAGGGAGGCAAAACTAGACAAGAAAGAAGACTTCTTAGATTGGTGGAGGAGAAATGAGTAGCAAGGCCTACAGAGAGTTAAAGGAGGCCAGAGTTTAATTGCTCTAAAGGAAACCTTCTATAACCATCAGAAATGCTGCTATCAGATTACCTATCTAGATACCGCCAAACTGGCACATAGACTGAGATTGTTTTCATTTAAGCACGGCAGACTAAACACAGCACCTCATACATACTAGCTAGGACCACTGGCTAAACCACAGCCTCCTGAAAACCCCTCCTTACTCTCACTTAAACCTTGTTTTCTATGACAGAATATAAATTCTTTAAGTAGAGGTATGGTCTGATGCCATACAGCCAAGAGAAACTAACTTTGAATTTCTAAAAGACTGAATAAACTATAGTGATAGCTAGAACAATCTATCACTATTGTTGCCACTGTTTATAAGTAATTAGATAGTTAATGAACATTTTCTTATTCACAATTTAATCTCATTACCACCACAGCCTTCTGAAGAATAGGTAATACTAACGATGCTTTCTGAGAGATGAACCAAACATTAATGTACCTATTTTTAATGCCAAATCATGAGTCATTGTTATTGTAAATCTCAGAAAGCCACAGTCACTTTTCTAGTGTCATTTTACTGAATTATCTGCAAGCTTTTTCACTTTCCGATGGGACAGAAACTTAACAGCTGATAAGTTTTTATTAATCTTAAGACAGACAGTACATACATCATGCTTGGGAAAAACATTAAGTCTTATACATAATTTCTCACACTGAGAATATTTTAATGCACATTGAACTGATTAGCCATACAAATTTTGGAAAACTGACCATTCCTGTCATACCACAAGCCACGTAACTCGGAAAAGTAAAACGGGCTACTTGAGATTCGCCCGACTTAGTGCAGAATGACCGGCCGGCTCCCGTCTCTGGAAGATTGATGAGACGGAATAACGGAACTGAGGTTTTCATTACAAGCCCATATTTTGGGGGAAAAAAAATCACAGGAGAAAAATACCTCCAGTTTCTCTAATTATATTAGGAAAATGTGCCAGGGGCACATCCCTTAAAATGAGAAAGGATTTAGATCAGCTGGTTTGAATCATTTTTTGATGATAGTATCAACAAGAGAGAGAGATCTGGAGACTTTTTTGAATTTGCCTTTCTGACCTAATACACTCTTCACACTTATTTCCTAGTGACTTGACCCTTTAAAAATTGAACTTTTTATTGGCTTGAGTTAACTGTCATATTGTTCTAAACTCTCAAGGCTGGAGGAAGCCAGATAGGCCTACTCTTTCATGAAGCAAGGAGCCCCTCTGTGCAGCTCTTCAAGAGTATCATCTCATTTAAAACTCAAGTTAACCCTTGGGCATAAGTAGCACCGTTGCCCCCATTGAGAGACGTGAGAGCTGGGCTCTATAGACAAGCAACCTGTCGATGGTCATCCACGCTATTTGGCAAAGCAAACATTTCCGTCCTGATCTAATGCCAAACTACCTCTCTAATGTGTGCTCTAGTGGAGACCATCATAAAAAGGGTTGTTTTTCATTTTCTGTGATCACTCAACTAAAATTTTGAGTTAGGCAAGAGATTACCACTACCCACCCCCACCCCAAATACTGTTCTTCTTAGAGTTCTTAGTTATTTGAAGGTGCAAATCTAGTTGAACCATCAGAATCTTTTGTTTTTTTCATAGATATTTAACTAGAAAAACTGAAAAAGGAAACTACTATTCAGCATCTTCACTGATGAGCATCCTAATAAGAGGTAGGGC
Source organism: Neodon shergylaensis (assembly GCA_025134845.1). NCBI lineage: Eukaryota > Metazoa > Chordata > Mammalia > Rodentia > Cricetidae > Neodon > Neodon shergylaensis. Next base: position 5,627,114 of record JABTXL010021644.1, read on the forward strand.
AGAAAAAAAAGCAGCTATTCAGGCTCCAGAGTACTGCTGCCTACCCAGCCTCTTGGTTAACAGATCTGAGAAAACTGACATATCTGTGTGGATACAAGAAAGCTAACAAGCTGACCTTCACTGTCTATAGGATAATCCAATATTTATTTTTATTACTATTTCCTCTCTCTGTGTCTCTCTATCTCTGTGTGTGTGCGTGTATGTGTGTGTATGTGTGTATGTGTGTGTGCATGTGTATGTGTGTGTGCATGTGTGTGCGTGTGTGTGCATGTGTGTGTGTATGTATGTGTGTGTGCATGTGTATGTGCGTGTGCATGTGTGTGTATGTGTGTGTGCATGTGTGTGCGTGTGTGTATGTATGTGTGTGCATGTGTGTGTGTGTATGTGTGTGTACCTATGCCATAGCATAGGTCAGACACAGTTCTCCCATTTCCACCATGTAGGCCCCAGGGATCTAACTCAGGTCATTGTCATCAAGCTTGGCAATAAGCCTTTACCCACCATACCATCTCCCTAGATCCTAGATTTTACTTGATTAAGCCATTTATATCCAAAAGTAAAGCAACATTCCCCATTGCAGAAGAGTAATTCTACAGAATTCTACTAGGAGATTCTGTGTCACAGTTCTTCAGACTGAAGTTCCCGAGAGATTTTTATGTTTTATATCTGGTCCTAAAGCAGAAAGTGTATGTCCTAGCTCTCCTTGTGGCTTCCAAGGCCTATGTTAAATTTCATATTGTAAGGATAGCAAATGTATTATTCTACGAAGCTTGGCTCAGGAAGAATATCAGCTACCTCACGATAGAATACAAATATCATTTTCACTTTAAATCTGAGTAAATAGTCTTAAACAGTTTCTAAATCCTATTATATGTACAAACTTTGCATGTAAAGGTTGAGCCAAGTCGGCAGAGGGATGTAAGTCAACACATCTTTTTTCCCATAAGTACACAGTGGCAAATGGAGGAGGAGGAGGCTTTAGGCTCCAGTCCCCCAAGCTCTCAATCACAGACCTTTTCAAGGAAAAGACAGAGTTAAAATAATAAGCCTGGATCTTATGATAAGGAACTTCAGTATTTGAACTTCAGTGAACAACAGAGTTAGACAGGGCTTCTGGGGATGCATGGAACACTAGCCCCACCCCCAGCCCACCAGACCACCTTCTAACCTCCAGGCTTATATTTGAATTCAAGATTTCTTCAGTGTCAGACAGGGGAAACGCCAAGATCTGAACCGTTTTTTTCCCTACAGAGTACCTGAATTTAGATGATAACCCATACTGCTCCCACCCTTTTAATTCCCAGGTAAAATCTTGACTAATTGCCAGTGGCCTTTCAGGGGGCAGCAGTGAAGAATGGAAAAGGTAGAATTGAGAGTTTGATTTCTTTGGTCTGATTTCATTTGTATTATAAAATGCGACACAACAGAGTTCTTTTAAGAACTGGCAATGACCAGTCTTGGCACAGTGGCATGTGGCTGAGCTGGGTAAGTGGTATTATGAATATTATAGTCCCTCTGTAAGCAAACAATGCTTGAAACCCTCCCCCTAAAATACCACCCTGCTACTGCAGGAACTCAGCTTCTCCAGCTCCCACCAGCACTAAGGTATCCATGAGGACACTTTGGCACTGGTGAGTGGCTTACATGCTTGGGTCATAATGTCAAGACTCACTATAATTTTCACTTAAACACTGACCTTCTGCAATTTAATACCATTTAATCGCGAACTGCGCAAAGAAACTGCTGTAGTGTTTGAGCCTAAAGCGTCTCCCACAGACTCTGCTTTGGATGCTTGGTGGCAAGTCTGAGGTGAGACATGCCTTTCGGGGCTATGGAACATTTAGGAAATGGGGCCTGACCAACAGAAGTAGATGGGTTGTGGCGGGATTTTGAATGTTATGTCTTTCCCTGGATCCTGTCTAGATCTCTCTGCTTTCTTGTCTGAGATCATATAAACACATTTCCTAGTCCTGCCACCACGGATGCAGTCACTCCAGAACCACCGGTTCCCTTCCAACGTGGGACTTCAGTTTCTCTAGAACCATGAATCAAATAACTCTTTCCTCCTCAAAGCTGCTTCTGTCAACTGTTTGGCCACAGTGATGAGGCCAGCAACTAGACCATGGATACGCCACCAGACTAGCCCCTAAAGGCGGTCAGCAGAAGAAACTTTTTCTTTTGAAGTAAAAGCTTCTGGGTTTATATAGACCTTACAAAGAGGACCACATGGTAGAGCAGATTCTGTGTGAGATGATGAGAAAACATCAGGAATGTCTCTAAGAACGGGTGAAGGACATCTTGTCCCCACCGAGGACAACAGGATGAATCAGTGCCCATACAACCCCACCAAGATCCTAACCATCAGTTCATACATTTTTGGAGGCGAGAAAAGTCACAATTCTGGTATTATTTTAGCAGAAATTTGTTTCTAAGCCACAGTGATAATGATAATTGATAAAATGCACGAAAGCCTTAAAGGACTTGGTAACTTCAAAGAAGGAATGTGCTATCTTTCTCTAGCTTCTTCCCACTTGGCGCCTGCTCCTAACCTACTAGGAACCAGATTTCGTAGTTCATATCTTACCTTCAACAATTTGAACCCCATAAGTATAAGCACTCTAAAATAAAGTACACAAACTAGAGTTTGTGATTTCTCTGGGGCCACTGATGACAGCTGAGGTCATGAATTGTTTTTAAATGAAAGATTCTGATTTTGTATAGACTCAAATGATTGACTCAAATGATCAGGCATATGATCTGATAATCACCATTAAATTTTCCAATTTGGAGAATATTTGACATACAGACAAAATTCTCAGATAGGTCAAGCCTAGTACTCCATAAGGAATAGATCATCCCAATACTGTCCATTGCTATGATTACTAGTTTGCTCTTTACTGGGCTGGAGAGGGCATGTGAAAGATGCCTCAGAAGGTGACAGCCAAATCTGACAACATGGCCTGAAATAAAAGAAAGTCATACAGGAAATTTTCCCTTACTCTAGGGAATGGCCCCTGCCATTCTGGAGTAGAGACCACAAACTTCCACACAATGTAAAGGAAATTCAGTAAGAACCAAAGTGGTCACAGAATCCACATGTGTCTTAGGCAAAACTTACAGTGCCCTAAATGCCTCACAATTTAAAGCTATTCAACAAAGGGTTTAATGACAGTCATCAGAGTAATTCAAATAAAACAATGTTAAAGTCCTTGTGACTAGTGTGCCATAATATTTTAATCTCAACAAAATAATCCTAAATCCGTATTTTTCCAGAAAAAAATGCAAAAAAGAAAGGAAGGAAAGAAAGAAGGGAAGGAAGGAAGGAAGGAAGGAAGGAAGGAAGGAAGGAAGGAAGGAAGAAGGAAAGAAAGAAAGAAAGAAAGAAAGAAAGAAAGAAAGAAAGAAAGAA
>JABTXL010021644.1:5636635-5663259 GCA_025134845.1 Neodon shergylaensis
ATCACCATTACCATCACCACCATAATCATCAGATTGGGAGATGAAGAAAGCAATGAGCCAGAAAGCATCAAAATATTCTAGTTTGAAATTCTACAGCAAGAAATTCAGGAAATGGGGGACATTCAGAATGCCTTAGCTGCCAATCTCCTCTAAGGGAAACCCCTTTCCACTCCTGGACTCAAAAGGAGTTTTCATGAGGACAGTCCCTCCATTTTTCTGCAACTTAGAAATGGCTACTTTCACCTGATGGCAGCCCTAGGTACTGGCTGTAGATCTCCTGCGAGGAAAGCACATGCCACAGAACAGAATACCGGCCGAACACTGGTCTAGCAAGGGAGCGTGAACCTGCACATGCCCCAAATCCAACCGTCACTTGTTTCCCTGACTTTATAAACTCTACTAAAATGTTCTTGGCTTAGGGACCATACACTAAATAAGAGATTTACTTGAAGTAGCTATAAAAATCTCATCATAAAACTGTCTGGATGATACTGAAATCAGCTCTTTGAAGGACAATAAGTGGGCCATGGAGAAGCAAAGACGTGGCCGGCAGATCTGATACTGAGGTTCCCTTCATTTTCTGCCATTTCACCTGTGATAATTAGCAGTACAGACCAGTTGCTTCTGGTTCCATTTAGTATTTGATAACCAAGAAAAACAATTTTCATAAGTGCCAAATACCAAATAACTTCTGCAAGATCACAAATTTGAGTCATACCTCACTCTGAAGCTGGGATACTTCTCTTGCAAAGACGCTGTCAATAGTGGCCGGCATATGCTTGTACAGACAGTTGGAAAGATCTGCCTTAATGGTTCCTTTGTATTTTGCCTAAGATAAAAAAAAAAGGAAAAAATATAAGCATTCTTTTTTCTCTGCTACTGTGAATACAAAAGAAAGCTTAAGTTAGATACATGATTGGTTTAAAAAACTGCAGGCTATTAAATTTAAGTCAATTAATCTGATGGGAATATTCTGAAAGATAGAAATAAATTCAGTGTATTGTGGCGAGAGCTTTAACTGTGATATGGAAGGATGGGGGAAGTCTGTGTTTCGATCTGTGTATTTCTGAAGTCTGTGTGTTTAGAGTATCACATGTTTGGCCAGTGAACAAATGGTCTGAGAACAATGAGACCTCTAGCCACAAAATACAAGTCATTAGAATTTACTGTCTAGAACCTAGAGGCAAACAATAGTGATAACTAAACACTGAGAGGGCTGTGATGTTGGATAACAGGAACTCAGACAATTATGTACAATGAATGTGTTCTTGTGTTCTACAGAACTGCAGGGTGGCCATAGTTCACAACAAATTATTTTTTATTTTGTGAAATACTGAAGAGGGGAGACAAAGGCTGCAGACACAAAATTAGGACAACGAGAAAGAAACATTAATTTCCCTGATTTGCTCAGGGTCTATCATGTGTGTGCTGAAACATCACACTCAGTTCAGAAGGATGTACAATATTTTTCTGTCTGATAATGAAAAATTGTTTGTAGGAGAGAAAAAAGTTAACTACCTGGTTCTCATCAGCATACACTGTATCAATGTATGGAATTATCAGATTAAATCCTCTAAACTTATAGAATTAAATATTAATAATAATAATAGAAGTGTAAATGTATGGAATTGTCATTAAATCCTCTAAACTTACATAATTAAATAACAATAATAATAACAACTATAGGAGAAGTGGTCCTTTATTAAAACCTTCTTAGCTTTCTTTGGCCACAGTAGAAGGTGTAGCCTCATTTACCTCTGAGTGTGTGTGTGTCTGCGTGTGTGTGTGTTTTGTGTCTCTGTATGTTAGTGCACATGTCTGTGTGATTGTGTGTGTTTGTGTTTCTGTGTGGCTGTGTGTGTAAGAGAGTTTGTGTGTGTGTGCGCATATTTGTGCATGTGTTTGTGTCTCTGTGTGTTTGTGTGTGTGTTTGTGCATGTGTTGTGTGTCTGCATCTGTATGTTTGTGTGTGTGTGTCTTTAGCCTGCACTGATTATAAACAAGCTCTAACATTACTTGAGAAGACAAACAGCCAGTCACCATTTCCTCTCGGGAAAATTAGCTTTTAGGGACGACGATAGGTCACCACTTGTAATTTTTTCTCTGCAGTTAACTCCTTCAAGAAAATTAATCAATCATAAATTGAGAACACCAAGAGTTTCTCTCTACATGATAAACAATGTAGCTAACACAAGGGAAAAATCACATTTCTTCTGCTCTGTGGATGAGGCCTCCGTAAACCTCCCAGTCAGAGTTGCTTTGGGTGTTGATTGATGGAGCCTATCCTTCATAGGCCTTTTGTCCCCCAGCTAAAGATGCTGGTAATAATGACAGAAAATGGACTAGTTTTCTCAAAATTGTTCCACATTACTAAATAATCCTGAGTGTGGCACATTTATCTCTTTCCAACACAACTTACAAAACACTAGAGGTCAGTCATTTGCAATGCTGACCGTTCTCTTTTTCAAGTGCATTCTCAGACTAATACAAATCCTCAGCCTAGAGATTATGACATGGTGCTTCGGGATCCACTGTGGACTGTGGAACTGAACGCTCACAGGAGAGGCTGTGTGGCTTTGCAGCTGGAAATAGCGTGTTTCCTTCCCTCTGCCTTCCTAAACATTACCTCTTTCCAGCTGAGTCTTAGCCCACTCAAAAAGAGTTCATTTAAAATTATTTATCCAAGATGGCATGCTTGATGGATTTAGTTGACAAATTTACTTACTTCCAATATAGTATTCAATTATCTACCCCCAAAATATGTCCATTACAAAATGAATGACTTGGAAATTCTAAAATTAGCCATGCTGCCAGAATTTTCTCCTACATGAATAAAAATATTTATTTTCAAGAGTAATTCTACATAAATCATAACTACAGTCAAAATACACATATACTGCATAAACATACACCAGTGAACTATAGTAAAATCAGTGTACACATAGTAACTTGGTTCATAGTTAAATAATTTAGATATGACCAGTATTAAGTGTTTCATTCAAAATTATTCTCCAACTTTAATATAATATAAAAATAATATATTTTTATAACAATATAACACAGGAACACATTTATTGTACCTAATTGTCTGAGTTCCTGTTATCCAACATCACAGCCCTCTCAGTGTCTAGTTATCACTATAATATAATATAAGCCATAATCCATTTGACAGCTTTTCAGACCTTACCTCAGAAATAAAAGCACCAATATTTTTTACATGGTTTAGCATAGGAGTATCAGTCACAAAGGTGCACTTGTCCTTGGACTTGTTATACTCTTCTTTATAATGGATCTGAAAAAGAGAATAATTAACACAAGGAGAAAGAACCAAGTGTAGTAACTTTTCTTAACAGAAAGTTAAACTACTCAAGTCTACTTGATGAAGTAAAGACTGAAATAAAATAATCAAATTAAAGTATCTGGTCCTGGGCTGCACAGGCGATGAGACACTGTGAGGGGGATTTGTGCTTTCAATATGAAAGCATCAGTCACCATGAAGTCTCAATGCTGGGAGCCTAGGGAAGTGACTCAGTGGGTGAAGAGCCTTGTTCGGGGGGGGGGGGGGGGACCAGAACTCAAATCTCCAGAACCTAGGTAAAATCCAGAAAAGTGGCTCAAGCACCTGCAACTCCAGCACTCCTGCAAGGAAGGCAGAGAGGACAGAATCCCCAGGAGCTCATGGACCAGAGGGTGGGTTAAGAGAAGACCCTTCCTAAAATCAAAGTGGAATGACCTATAGTCAACCTTGTCCTCTGACTTCCACACACATGCAATGACACACACCTGCCTACACTTACACACACAAATGTGCACACATATATATCACTCACAGATATTCTCTCCTCTCTCTCTCTCTCTCTGTCTCTCTCACTCACACACACACACCACACACACACACACACACACAGAGATCAAACCTGGCCATATTAGCCACACAGTCTGTGGCTTGAGAAAGCTGCCTACCCCAAGGTAGGAAACAAGAAATTCTCAGAAAAGATAGAAATATTGAGTTGTTGGGGAAGAAACTAAACAAATGGACGTTACTTTTAGCATCGTTACCTTTACAGGTTGGAGCAGATAAGGAGATTAAACTATTACTAATTAAGTCCCTAAAATCCGACTTCCCCAATTTATCAGCACCTATTGTCGCCCTCCCATCCATCCCTGCCAAGAATGCAGGAGATGCAGATCATTCCAGAATATCACTGTGCTAAGAGCGGGCAGATACACCAGAGAAAGTCTTCAAGGGGCTTAGCTGAGCATGCTCAGTTTTCTCAGATTCACTGGTAAAATTAAATCACTTGCAGCTTCTTCGGGAGAAGCAGAATTATTCTTCTGTGGGGGTTATATTCCACATGATACACAAGCTCAAAAAGTATGAGGAAATATGGAGAAGGGTCATCAGCATCTTCCTGTTATGTTAATTGCTGCACGGTCTAAAAATTGGTTGGGGCAGATTTGAAAGAATTCACGAGGATGGAAGTAATTTGCTGAAATTTATATCTTTTTGTAATAAAGTCATGTTTATCTACACAAGACTATAAATACCTATGCTGGAAAAATGTCTCAATTCACATGATAAATTATATGGTCTTCCTAATTAGAATTCAGATGTGATGTTTCCTTGTACCCACTACCCAGCTCTTAAGAGGGCGTGATTAATATTGATGTAATGGACTAACATTCCATGGAGATTTTCCCATATGCAAATCTGATTTGAGGGGCCATACCTGACCTGAGGTGGAAACAGATACAAATACAGTAAGTAATTTCAAAATTCTGCATTTCACTGCTGTGTCTCATAGATATTAATGCCTACCATATTAAATACTTGCTTTATTCATGAAATCAACAGGAGAACATATTTATCTTATCTGAGCCCTAAATTACATTTTTTCTTCTCAAAGATTAGCCATAATTTAAGGTTCCTGCAAATCTGTCTCCTCAGTCACTAGTAATTAAATTGTTAATGGCAGGATGATAAATACCAGGCTATTTTGATCATAGGGGAAAAAAGTATCCCTGTTATATAATTAAGTGTGAGGAAAAAAATAGCCTATCATTAGGCTTAAGTTTGGCTCATTATTTTTATCTTCTGCCACCATCTTCCCATCAGGATCACATTCTTCACCACAGTGGTATGTGCTTATGGCTAGAGGCCCTCTGATAGCGCCTGACAGGGGCTAGATGCTGAGGACAGGCCCCGGGGATAAGGGTGAAGTATTTACTTCCTTTGTTCCGCAGGCAAATAGTTCAGTCTTGACTGTCAGGCTTCATGACCTTCTTTGATCTTTATTAAAAGTTGGATGCATTTGCATCTTTAAATTCAAGTTGCATTTGAAAACTTAACATAATTTGCCTATTGTTATTCATCTTATAAAATATACTACAAGTCACTCACACACAGAGATACACACACAAACAAACGCAGAGATACACACACAAATACACACACAAACTGTGATTGGGTCTGGGTTTCTAATGAGTTTGTGTGTATAATTTCCAAAGAGTTTGTATACAATTTCTAATGAATTCCATAATATGCATATTAATAAATAAATGTTTGTAAGCTTTTAAACAATTAGCTCTATTACATATTTATAATATTCCTATGCTGGTGTGATAGGAAATAATAAACAGATGATAACAATATCAATGAACCACACAAAGTTTCATTCAGATATAGATTACCAAATGGATGACTATTTATAATCTTGTCTACAGGAAATAATATAAGAATGGCTCCATCTATATTGGTGAGATTCCCAACCACACCCCTTCACTCCTAACATACAGACCTGAATGGAACTCAACCTCAATCCCAAAGGATGAACTGGTCTGAACGAGGCATAGTTGTATCATTTTCTTTGGCCCCTGATCAACCAGGGAGAGTGTTGCCACTAAAATTAGAGGGAAATTAGTGCAGAGTTGCTTCCTGTTCCTGCCCATGGCTGTTTTGATGAGTGCAAGATAAGCTAATGGCTCACAGTGGATGGCAGATGTGGAACTGTTTGTGACTGTTTCTTTACATGCACACTTATCTAGAAAGTCTTTGCACAAATGAAATTACATTTGTTGAATGTAAGCCTTGAGAGAAAGAGCTACAGTCTGATCACAGCTTGTGACCGGGCAGGTCATGACCAAGGTCACTCTCCCAGGTTTTCTAATACAGTCTGGGCTTTCTCTGGAGGAGCAGCCATGGGATTTAATGTCTTCAGCACTGGTAGGATTTGTCCACAGCAAACAAGTTCATTTGTCTGAAAAATTTGTTCCCACTCTCATGCAGGTGAACACCCTGCAATCTTTGAAATAAAATATCATATTAGGCTGCATACTGAATTAGACTGAAGCCTAATTTGGTCTACACAAGGCTCATTCTGCCTCACTTAAATGAAATCTAGCAAGTATTCTTTTTGCCCAGTATTTTTTTTTTATGCCTACTTGTCTGAGAGTTACTAGATCCACAATTCTGGGTACTCAATCTAGAAGACAAATCTAATTGATATGTAGAATTGATGAGGTGTTTGAAAACCAAGATCAACTATCTGAGAATTTAGTTAAGGAAACAGAAATTGTTGTAGACTTAAAAGGAAAACAAAGAGGCTACCCGAGAGGCTAAACATCCTTCAGGGCAGAGATGTGAGCTGTACTGGGGAAACTCCATGATGTGGGCAGTTCAAATGCAAAGCAAGAACTAGATGAGAAAGACAAGAAAAGAAGAAAAAACTAGAAAGAAAGGAGAGGGGGGCGATGGGGACAGGAAAGAAAAATGCTTTAGACCGACCCCCAAAAAGAAGTCACTTGACCTGAAAGCCTGACATTTCTCTCTGTGGAGGGTCCACGCAGTGCAGTCTCCCAGGACTGACCCCCCCCAAGCCAGTCTCACTTAACAGTTCTCCATCCTGACTTGGAGGTACCTAGATACAGCACTGTCTCCAGGGCTTCCAAGGACCACCACCCTCTCTCTCTCAGAGTGAAATGGCAAGCTCAAGAAATGAGTCTAGGACACTCTCAAAGGATGAGGAATGCCGTCCCTCACAAGCTTACAATCATTCGAACTCCTATAAAAAGACACCAGGCCTAAGCTATCAGCCACAGGTCAGAAATCAGGACTGAAGATGACTGCTGTCCACAGGTCCACGAAACTCTGAGCAGCATTATGAGGAACACCGGGAGCGGAACTAAATGTCATTTCACTCATAGTCCCGGGCAACCCTCAGCTAGACTGCAGGACATGGTTCTGATTGTGATACTGCTATGAAGATGCATGAGGCTAGAAGAAACCCACAGAGAAATTGGCCCAATAGGGGGCGTATAAAAGAACCCTGTGCAAAGAAACCCATGGCCCCCACACCAGTGTCGGAAATGAAGCAGACCAGAAGGTGACTGCTCGCTCCACTTGAACCTTGAACCCACCAGTGCTGGGCACGTGTCTTGGACAGTCACTCAATTTCCAGTTCGCACTGTGGCTTAGGACACATACATCCTACAGGAGGCGTGCTGTGTGTAACAAGATAAAAGTGTGTGTGGAATGCCTAGCACGCATGCGCCAAAAGGAAAGCTATCAGGATGTGTGCGTGGAATGCGTGGCACGCATGCACCAAGGAGGAAAGCTATCAGAATGGCCAAGCCTTGAAGGTCACCCTGGTCTTGTTTCCATCCCAGGGAACTTGCCAGCTGAGTGACTTGATCTCCAGAATATAAGGGTTTCTTCAGACTTTACAGTGCATGGCTCTGCTACATCAGCAAACACCATGCAAACTCACTCAGTAACAACGCAAAATAAAATTGCCCTCAAAAAACAGGAAGCCACAAGGAAACACAGATGCCTCTCCAGGACACAATGGATTATAAAGCCCCACCAAATCATCCGAAGGTTCTTATTTTATGATGGCTGGAGAGTGGTGCCCTAGGTTAAATGTGAGGGACCAATCTAGCCCTGCATAATTAGAAACACTATACAACATATGCTTAAGCCTAATTTGGTGTGATAAACATCTATTTATATATATGTGTGTGTGTATATAATTTTAACTCTGTGCCTGATGCATTTTAGACAACCAGCTAGCTATGCAACTATATGGAGGAGATCAAATTTTCAAATTTAGAAATTGTATTGATTTGAAAGAAAAGGGATTTCAGGTATAAGGTGATTTCTTCCCCATAAAAATACTGATGTAACTGAATAAGAACAATTAACTTTTACTTAGTGATACTTAACTATAACTTCTAGCAACATAAACCCTTATTCTAGCTTGCTACTGATTTGTTTGTTTGCTTGTTTATTTACTTTTTTATTTTGCAGTTGATGGACTTTCAAGTACTAGACAGACACTCTGGTGCTCAAGCATATCCTCAGCCCTGACGATCTGGTTTAAAATGATTGGGTAGACCCTTCCTTTAATCTTTATTCTGGAAATTAGTATAATTTTTCAGAATCTTTATTAATCATGTAAAAATCCCAGAAACTAAGTGAGTATCTTACAAAATACAGAATTCTGTGATGAAATAGAATGTGAGCACAATCCAGGCACAACTTAAGGGACAATAATTGTGTTCTAAATATTTAAGTAGCACAGACATTTTGCTGTGAAACATAAATCTATAATAAGCACAAATCTCTCCCTTGTGTTTGATTTCACTTAACGGGGAGAGGAGTGGCATGGCGTCTGCACTCACAAATTGATAAAAAAAAAAGGCACCGTGTCTCCTGCTAGAAGGTTCCTATGTCTCCAATAAGTCATCCTCCCCCAAAACAATAAATCACCTAGCTAATTAAAGCTACAGTCCAGCAATAATTGCACTTAATAAAAACAACAAAGGTGGAAGAGGCACTGCCACCAGAGCTGGGTTTTAAATGATGACTTTGCTGTTACTAATGTTAGCATGAGAGATAGTAATAAGCTTTACGTAAGTATCCATGATGAGAAATAACAGCGGAGCAAAGAGAAAGGGCTTCGTGTTCACCCCCTGTTTTATCTCTACGTGCCTCTAACCCCTTGCTTCTAAAATGGGAGGAAATAAGAGACCCAACCGCACAACATACAACACCCGGCCCATAAGTCTTAACTGCCACTGGTGTCAAGGTCACTGCTGTCATTGTCACTGTCTTATTAGTGCCCTTTACAAAGAATTTTCACATGTGTTAAGTAACTTATGGTTATTACTAAGCAATAGCACAAATAAATGTTACTTTACAACTTAAGTACATCACATCATGTCAGGAATAGGGGAGGAGTGTGTGTGTTTCCGCTGACTATCAAACATGGTCAAATAGATGTAAAAGTTGCATATGGAGTGGCTTAGAGTAGCTAGCATCTATGCAGTCATCACAGTAATGTAAAGAATAGATGCAGCATTTCCAATGTGCATTTCATCTTAGAATTACAAACGTTATACTAACATTTCCATAGTTATTTATGTTGATTTGACTCAGGCAAGTCGGTCTTGGAGAACTGGCCACTAAACTACCCTACTGACCAGGAAACAAACTTTGCATATTAAAGACAACATATGCAGTCAGTTTTTCACTCACTCCAGAATGAAGACACTAACACACCCCATTTCATAGAATTCCATGTTTTTTCTGTCAGCAATTCTCTTATATTGTTTATGAGGACACGGGGTGGGGCGGGTCTCATTCCTAGTGAGAAATAGTCTTCTTTTGCATTTAGAATTCTACTTATGTACTTAAAATGTATGTGCACATGTTTACATTAAATAACTCTAGGATATCCTTGGAATACCATATAAACTAGCTTCAGTTCCTAGAAACAAAAATCACAACAAAATGTTCCTATTCATTCATATTATCATGCGAACCAGGGTTTTTAATGTGCAGTTCCATTAACACACACACACACACACCCTATATTGCAAAGAAATGTTCGGTGCAATTAAAAGTACATGCATTTTCATGATTTGAAAAAATATTGCATTTGACAGAAATTTTGAAAGATCCTCAGAAAATTAAGCTTCGTTCATTTAGAAGAAGGTCTTCCATTTTGAAAATCATTCACTTATGGGTCCTTCCAAGATGAATCCTGCTACTTTTAAAGTCTAGGGAGTTCTCAAACAGTATGAGTTTAACTTCAGCACCATGCAAACCAGGGAGGTTGTATAATTCAGATGAGACAGGACCTGGATTAGGAGTGAGGAGAACGGCTGCAGCAGAAGTTTCCTGCTGATATGACCTTGGGGAAACCACCAAACATGTCTGTCCTTAGTTCTCTGATCTAGAGAATGACTGTGCTCTAACAGATGACCTCAGGGTTTTCTCTCCAGCCCCATGGCTCTGCACACAGCCATTCCCTGTGAACAAAGCAAATAAGACAAAACTCTGTAAAACCACTCACGTCACTAATGAGCTCAGTGCACTTTTTGGCTAGTTCCATGCTTAGGTCTTCAATAACAGGCTTAAGAAACACCTATGGAAAATAAAAGAGAGAGAAAAGAACCGGTTTTTTCTCCTTGTCTGTTAGAGGACTACATTCTGCTCTTAATCGAATTCTTTCTCACTCACCTTGTCCTCCTGCTTTTCTTCCTCCTCCACTTTTTCCTCTTCGGTCTCATCTTTTACATCCTCAAACACAGGCACCTTCATTTTGACCCTATCAAAATATTAATGCTTTAAAATCTGCTGTGTCTTTTCTCGGCCCACCACACTCTTGTGCTCCGAAGTCACTGGGGCACTGGAAACAACAGGCTTGCCAGACTTTGTCCCTGGCTCGTGTCACTCTCCTTATCTCAATGGTGTGTCAGAGAACACCAAGGATGCTTGGGGTTTGCCGGGCCCAGCGTCTCCAGTGAAGACTTGCATCTTCTGAGGCAAAGCTCAGGTTGACAAACTTACAATCAGCCTATTTGGATAATTTAAGACAGAAAATGTTTTTATACTTCACTAACTTGATTCATCTAAAAAAATTGGTTTAAAGAGGACTGGAAGATTCTAGAAATCCACTTAGCTATAACACCCAAGATAACATGGCCTAAAGCCTGCTATCTCAAAAATTTCTCAATTTGTTCTAAATAAAGCTTTCTCTGGAATGTCAGACATGGCTCTGTTTCCATAGAGAGAATCTGTACCATACAAAGTCATTTCATTAGCTTAAATTAAATGTTTCATGAGATTTTTAACGTGCTTCTCCCATCCCCCAAAACTACTCACTTCATATTAGCTTATTAGAGGCTAATAATTTATTACAAAAAGCCCTTTGAACCACTTCAAAGAATCTATTCTGAGTTAATTATGACTGTTAATCTCAAATTAGGGAATACTGCTTCACATTAATTGTAAACATCATTAAACATGAGAAGTTGAAGTTAATATATGTTGATATTTTATTTAAGACTTTTAGAAACATCACTACTTCAAAAATAACCATCCTCTTTGCATTTTTTCATTGTGTGAATTTTTGCAAACTCACTAGTCATCTTATTTTTAATCTCACTGTCTTCCACACTTGGACAACTGAGAAACTAAGCAACCATAGTTGTTGTGTGGCCTATCTCAATAGTTCTATAATTAAGGAAATATTTCTCACAGCAAATCCTTTGTTGTCAAGTCAGGCAATTCTAAAAATCTATCACTCATCTTGTGTTAATCCAGCTGTTTAAATTTTAGGGTAAATTTGGTTTTTTAAAATATTATAGTTTATCAGTGATCGATGTTAGAAAAAAAAACCTATGGTGAATAAGTTAATTATACAAAATAAATCTTTACCCAAAATAATACATCATTCTAAGTAACCAAGTATAATATATATCTACTTTTTGATATGTTTCTACTTTTAAATTTATTTTAATAAACTATTATAACACTTTTCAAATAAAAGGAATAAAATACCCTGACGCTAACCACACCTACTATCTATATATCCCACTGAATGTCTACTGAGATAGAATAGTCATTCTGAAGCTCCCGAGCTTCTCTTTACATCTTACACTTTAACTATTGAATATATATTTATGTACTTATTCTTATAAATTTTTAAAGAAAAATGCCCCAGCCTTACTAAACTGAAAATTCTAATGAGAAAGACATCATAAACAGATTATTTCTCAAATTATTTTCCAAAGGGCAAAAAATGCTTAAAAATGGCTGATAAAAGAAAAAACAATGATCTACAACAAATCTATTCTATTCTAGAACTGCCAGGAAGTGTCACATTACACAGTGACACAAGCAGGGATCTGTGATGACCACCAATCCAAAGCCCTCCTCAGTTCGCTAAGGGTCTCATTTCCCAAACACAAATCTGTTCTTCCTCATCTCACCCCGTCTATTCTGCCTACCACTGTCTCTTAAGAGCATCTGCTACCTTGGGTGAAATGTGACCGAGCCGCTGTACTGCTACATCTGGCGGGCTTCTACTCGAACTGTTGGCTTTCTCATGAAACAGTTCTGGATAGAGGTTGAATTAAAGGCATCGCAGACACCAATTAACCAGCAAAATGCCAAAAAGAAATTGTCCCCAGAATGCTAAATTAGGACACCTTACACAACTAACAGCCATGTCACAGCAGCCTACAGGAAATTCTTGTGCGTTCGGCTCATCCCCGAGGAGAAAGTGTAAACCGTAACTGTCTTCCTCAGACCCTCTCCCAGAAGACTATGCTGATGTTCTGTAGACTCTACTGCGCTACCTTCAAGGACGAAATACTTTCTATGGATGATCCATTTCTGGAAACATTCCCTGCAAACCTCTAAAAGCATATATTTAAAAAAAATCCTCCTGCCAAAGCTGTCCAAATTGCACCTGTTAGCTTCCACTTCCGATGACAATGCTCGTGCTGAGTTTGGTGATGTCTGTTTCCATGGTGGATAGCCTACATGAGTCTTGAGCAGTGTCTCTTCTCCTTTCCAATCATGCTCTGAGTTCTTATTCACTCTTTACTGGGCTGCAAGAAAAAAAATCAGTCAAGCCTTAACGCACAAAAGTTTCAAAGATACAACCAAACACCACACACAATATAAACACATTTTTTTTCTTTTGAGAGGTTGGGATCAAAATTTTAAGATCACAAGGATCCTTAGTAAATCTTTAGGAGCTAAGCTTAATCACAAAAGCTTATATTCCCAGACATTTTGGTCGATAGGAGCAAGAGAATCACAAGTTCAAGGCCAGTCCGAACTACAGAGCTAGTTTCAAACCAGTCTGGGCAATTTAGTGAGGCCTTGTCTTAAAATAAACATAAAAGGTAAAAAGATGGCTAAGAACACACGTGGGTTGTTATCAAGTTGGCTTGGTTTCTACAAGTCGGTGTATAGCTGTGTGAGACCCTCTGTTGGGACCCAGTGCAGAAAACCAACACAAACCCCCAGCTAGTGTGCTTTTTCCTCCCAGAGGACACACTTAGGGCCAAGAACAGCTAACGATCTGCTATGATGGAGCACTGGTCCAGAACCTACCAGAGCCCTGCTTCTTGCACAATGACACTCTTGTGCTGGTTCTTTGCCTGGTGAAGGAGATACAGTGCTGAATAAAACATACCCTGGAAGGAAATTAAAAAAACAATTCAAAATTTGCTCGGTGAACTCTTTAATAGACTTTCTGGCAAGCCACATACACCATGATTTTTGATTTAATACATCTTCTTTTCCATCACATATGAGTATAATATAAAATTCATGTCACGTTTCCTCTAAAAATTTTAAGCCCTGATTTTTATCATAGTCAAGCTTTCCTGCCAATAGGGCTAAAAAATGACTTGGGGGAATTAAAAAAGTATTCTTTGTATAGGTAGCGATTACATTTCAAAAATACTTATCCTCCCCCCACCAAAACCTAGTTTGATTTTGTATACTAATACACACTTTAAACAGTGGGTACCCCCAAGGGGAATATCTCTACAGTTGCTAAGCCCCTGTCTATTTTTATACACTTCACTGACATTGTCTACAGTTCTACTTTGGTCCTCTCTCCACAAAGTGATACAGAATGAGACCAACACGGGAGATCACATTCCTCATGGTGAAACCATGGGATTCCAAATCTGGCTCGACCATGCCTTCTACCGCAAATCCTTTAATCCTTTCCTGCCTCCAATTTGGCATAAATTAAAATGACACTTTAATAAAAGGAAATCACTTGAACTTCCAATCACTCTGTAAATGTGCACAGTTACAAGACGAGCAGAGTTATAAAGGGTCTTATCCTTCCGAAGGGTAAAGAGGGGCACCCCAGGGCCTGCAGTGGGAAGAAAGAGCTGATTTGTGTAATCAGAATTCTGATGTCTGCTGAACTTCGAATAGCTTGATGTTTACATATGAGTATCGGCAAGCAAGAAATGACAGTGTGAAGAGACACAGCCCCTGGCTAAAAAAACACATCTGTATTAGTACTGAGGGAGTCACACAGTACCTCCCTGTCCTGGGTATCCATCCCCAAGGTCACATGCAACCAGAGTCTTGTTTGTCGACAGATGTTCCACACTTATTCCATTCCTTTCTCCTTTCTTTTTTCCCTTTCCTTTCTCTCTCTCTCTCTCTCTCTCTCTCTCTCTCTCTCTCTCTGTTTTGTTTTTGTTTTTTGAAACAGGGTTTCTCTGTATCTTTGGAGCCTGTCCTGTAACTAGTTCTTGTAGACCAGGCTGGCCTCGAACTCACAGAGATCCGCCTGACTCTGCCTCCTGAGTGTTGGGATTAAAGGCGTGTGCCACCACCACCTGGCTTCCTTTCTTTTTTTTTTCTTAACAGAATGTGTTCTTTGCTTTTCTCCAATATGGAGACAATTCACTAACATATGAAAATCCCTAATAAAGTATTGCAATAAATTACAGTTCAGTTCTGAGTTGGGATTGAAGACACCTTAAAATATGGTGCCTTAGGCTGCAGGATGTTTTAATTTACAGACACTTGGAAATTAGCAGAAGCCGAGAGAGGCACTTCTTTTATTTATGCAAAGATTGGCTCTAGCAGAAGCAAGCATAGTTGGCTCGCATCATCTCCATCAACCAAAGAAGAAACCAAACACTCAAACCCTAAACAAACTTTGTCTGAGTCGATTGTCTTTCTGAGTCCATTGATCTCCCCTAAAACTCATTTGTTCTTCCCTAAAGCCACCTCCCTGACCTAGTTCTTTCTCGCCTATTAAAGGGTATAATCCTTTAAACCTCATTTGGTTATTGGGTCCTCTTTGTCACACAGTCTTCAACAAGAGTTAAATGGTTTGAATTATCTGAATACGACTTTCAACCGGAAAAGTTAGACAAGATCAAACAGCTTTATTTTCACACAAAAAGGAGATAGATGTACATATGTGTATATGCATGTATGACGGCATATACATGTGTATTGTGTATATGTACATACATATGTGTGTGAGTGTGTATGTGTGTATTCCCAGCTACTTGGAATGTGGCAGGAATAACTGTGAAAGACACTGACACTAACATTTTAGCAAATGTGAGTATCTTGTCTAATGCTTCTTTGTAACTATCGTCCTTTCACTGTATTTACACTATTTTATAATTTTGCAAGCTATTAAAAATTGATAACAATACAAAGGATCCTTATCTACAGAAATACAAATTATGTCTTAGAGAACACAATTGATTATTGGCTTCACATCTATTTATGAATTCACTTCAGCATTCCTTATTATTTATGTATCTATGGTTTCACAAATCCACCTTTAAACCAATTGTAACACCTTACTAGTCCCCTCATTTATTAATACATTAAAATATTTGAAATGTGCATATTTTGTGTTTTATAAGAATCACATATTTTTAACAATATGTCACCTAGCAGTTAGCATCTTCTATCCTCATTTCTTTAACATTTAGCAAAAAATAAAAAAGGCTCTTGATTATGAAGGGCAGCTATGAAAATGTTTAGCATGCATTGAAACCAGCCTCTCATTTTATTTTCAAGTCTGTCTTTGTTTTACTATTGGCAAGTGTTACATGTATGCACACATACATGTACATACATTCACACATACCCCAAACAATAAATACACACTCAGGCAGAGTTAATCCATCACAGCTGCCAGCTCCTGCCTGAAAAGCATAAAAGGCTTCAATAAATGCAAAGACTTAATTATTTCTCACATCTGGAAAAACTTGAGCATGAGAATGGATTTATTGAAGAAGCTCTTCACTGGCTGTCAACACTCCATTCAGAGCCAGAGAGAGAGAGAGGGTGGGCTTAATCACTCTTGGCAATTCCTTAACGCACTCAGAAATAGATGATCTACCAGTTAATTCATAACAGAGTTTGTTTATATGATTTATACATTTTATGGAAGCACAATAAAGCAAACAACTTCGTAGTAACTTAAAGAAAGTGTTTTTTCATGCCTGGGGACAATGTACATCAAATTGTGGAAATATGAAGTCTTCCGATGTAAAGAAACAAAGGGACAGCTTTTGGAGTGGCGTAAAGCATTTAGAGACCATCCATTAGAACAGTAAGTGACAGGCACACACAAAAGCTAGACGATGTGGCACTTTTTAGGGAAAGTGTAATGCAGAAAATGTAGTTGGGGTAGTTGTGTGAGTATAGAGCAGGGTGATCCACAGAAAAAGCATTGAGAGAACAGGTCCGTGGGAGAAAAGGGCAGGTGAGTGAAGCCAGGTGACGCAACAGGGGGAAGGCATCCAGGCCACTGCAAAGACCCATGACTTAGAGATGAAGGACCCTAGGGATCAATGACACTGTTGAGGACAACAGGAGCTAGGACAGGAGAAGAGACACAGACCTCAGAGGAGAGTCCTATGGGGTCAGTGTATGGAGATCACCTATCCCAACACACACACACACACACACATGTGCATACACACACACACATAATACACACATACACCAAAAAAAAACCTTAAGTTAGTGTGCGCCATGAACTTTTATTTGTTTATTTTGTTTTGTTTTTCAAGGCAGGGTTTCTCTGTATAACAGTCCTTGAACTCACAGAGATCTGCCTGCCTCTGCCTCCTAAATGCTGGGATTAAAGGTGTGCGCCACCACCACCACATCAACATTTACAAATAATACAGCTCCTGGTGAATTAACTGTGGGAGCAAGAGCTCTTTAGAAACTCTATTCTCCCTATGTGCCTTGAACTTAACTTTTACCCCTTCTGATTATCATTAGCCAAGTGAAATCACTCACTCCATAAAACCTACAGTGTAAATAAATATTTTCAAGTTTATTTGTCTACAAGGGAAAATGGAGAACTTCATCTGCTCTGCTAAAAATGTGATATTTATTATGTTTGTACTTGAACCTTAAGCACCAAGTAGATGAAGTCTTGCTTCAATTTCCATGAAGTGATTTCATTTGAAATTAAAATAGAAGACAATATCAAAAATAAAATCTTAAAGTAATTCACTCATTAAAGCACTCTGAAGGTGGGGATGATTTAAAATAATTAGTACCAACAACTAAATACATAAAATAATCAGTAGCTCTAAAGAGCGAGAACTAATTTACCTCACGCTGGTAGTGTCTCTCTCTCTCTCCTCTATTGTTTGTCTCAAGTGTTAATGTGTAAGGAAAAGGTTGATCTTCATGTTAGTATTTTTTGTGTGTATTTTGTAAGCCATAATCTCATTAATTACTGAGTAAAACTGACCAAATCTACCCTCATCCTAATCCAGACTAGCCACACCTAAGTTCACAGATTACATTTAAATAATGGCAGTCATATTTCCATAAGACTGGACATTCTTAACCATTTTTGAATTTGATTGCATATGCCTTAATCTGGAAAAATACATTTAAGATTAACTTCTTAATAATTTCAGTATGCTAAAAGGCAAGCAATAAAATATCCAATTTATTTTAGCTTCCAGAACTATCTAAATCAGAATCCTCGGCATAGAAATGTATTTTTACCGAGTGTTTAAATTTTCATTATAATGATCTGAATTTTAAATGACAATTTAATTAAGTTCAGCAAAGGCATGGTTCCATAATTTCTTATTCTTGGTGAGAATGGTATTTAAAATATCAGGAATTTTCAGGATGTTCACTCTTAAATTCTCTACCTAAGTAGCAAAAAATTCAAATAATGAAATACCTACCCTCCATTAATGCTCCTATTTTTAATTCATAAATCAAATTTTAAAACACATGAGCAATTTATCCACAGATAATAAGCAGCTAGATATAACTTTTAAAGCCAAATTATAAAGCAAAGTCATCATAAACTGTGAGACTTTGAGAGATGTTGATCACCATTTAAAGAACAGAACTATCTCACAGAAATAGACCCTCCTTTAAAAACTAAATTATCAAATACTCCCCAGAAAAGATCTTGAACCGTGAGCGTTATAATTTCACAGCATACACAAATTTTCTAATGTAGCCAACCAAATGGATACTTGAAAACTGCTGGAGTCATGAATAATATAAAAAAGAAATGAAGAACATTAACTCTCAAAATAACATCACAGAATATGGCACTCAGGATCTTCCACTGATTTGCCCTCACCCTAGCTCGGCTGAGATTTTTGGGAGGAGATGACTTCTATGTGAAAATGGAGGCGGACAGTGGAGAGTTCTTAGGCACCCTCTATCCTCTCGGTGAACGTAAAATCCCACTTAATTCTCCCAGCACTCACTCCACAGATGAAGACCCTAGAAGAGGCAGTGGTAATTCACCCAAATTCTCACAATAAAAGATGCAAACCCAGGTCTTAACTGCTTCAATGTGTATAAAACCTGCTAGACTGGACAGCAGTGAACATTCAATGACTTTTATTCCTTCCTGGTGGTGATAGTATTATTTTCTGTCATCTCTTCCAATTTCCAACTTCAAAGAATTGTCATTATTGACGGTTATTTTAAAGAGAGTACTCTTTGTGGTATGGAGACAATTTGGTCCCTGTGATCTTTGATAACAAGACTGTGGGAATTAGGAGCAATGGCAAAAATAAGCAACCATTACAAAGATCCTTGGTCTGGCGAGAGCCTAATTTGAGAAACTTTAATGCTTAATGAGAAATATATTTCTAAACAGTAGTGGACCGCTAAGTGTTTACCATTCATATCTCCTTGGCTTTAAATTTTTTTCAATAAGAAAATACATTTTTAATTTTTAAAAAGTTCAGTTCATTAGCATAATGACAGAATAGCAATGAGATGTACATGCCAAGTTGACAATTGCACATCACAATGATTAACAACAAAAGCCAATATCTAACACCACACGGACCGTGAAATGCCAGTCAACCAGAGGCCGTTCTTCCGAAGTTTATGTTTTATGCTTTTGGTGTTTTTTTTATTTTTTTCCTTGTAGTACTGGAGATCCATCCACCTTAGGGCCTTATATATAATAACCAAGCACCTACCGCTGAGCTGTATCCACAGTCCTTTTGGAATGCTATTTTGAGACAGGGCCTCACACACTTACACAGACTGACCTTAAACTTGTTTTGTGGCCCTTATTGGCCTCAAAGTTGTGCCTCTCTTTCCTTAAGCTAGATTTGATTAGGTAGGGTTACAGATGTGAGCCAGGACACCTGGCTCCATCTTCCAGATTTGACAGTGGGCATTTTGAGGTTTGCAAGCACAGATTGTCCCCATGACTTGCTCAGATCCTTTACATTCCACTCAAGCAATACTCATAAATTCTAGAAAATCCATACGCTTAGGAATGAAGCCCAAAAGGGGACTCAAGCCAGGCTCTCTCCTGTATGATTTTATCCCCTCACTATGCATACCCATGGTTGTGTGCTCAACACTGTGAACTTACACAGCTGAAGTGTATTTGTAAAGATTCCCCCTGTACTGTGATTGTAAATCAAATTCTACGCTTTGCACATGGCCACATACCTGTAATCCTTGAGCTGGCGAGGAAGAGGCAAGAAGATTGTGAGTTTGAGGCTACCTGGGCTCCGTAGTGAGACTCCATTTCAAAACACCAAATCAAAATCAAAACAAACAACAACAAAAAGAAAAGTCAATGTGCTAATGAAGTAAAACAAACAACAAAAAAGGAAAGAAAAAGAAAAATGAAAACTCAACATGCTAATGAAGTAAAGCATTTAGAAAGCCTGCTTCCAGAGCTAGCATGTTAGATGGGTTATCTAACTCATCTGTAGTCCCAGCACTCAGGAAGCAGAGACAGGAGGTCATCTGTAGCCACATAGTGAGTTTGAGGCCTGCCAGGGCTACATGAAACTGATGTCAAAAAGAAAAAAAAACACGTATCAAAATAGTTGTAGAAACACAGCTACAAAGACCTTCTCAGAACCTAGTTTTAAAATATACCCTGAACTCATGCACATGAAAAGTATACAGGCTTATATTTCACATGCATACAACAGAGGTGTGTCCCCAAGAATAAGAATGATGACAGATGTATGCACACTTGGTGTTTCATACCTCTGTATTCAAAATCAAAATAAGCCTAATTAGCCAGAGAGGAAGTTCTAATAGAGCCCAAAACCCTGCCTTGAAAGGCTTTTAAGCATTTATCTCCACGGAGATCTAATGGGGAGTTCCAGCTTGATTTTCAGAAAAAGTTACTCTCCTAGGATTTAAAGAGCTGCTGTTTATCATAACATCCAATCTGCTGCAAAAATTCCTAGCACTTTGACTCAATATAAGAATATAAAGTTCTCATGTCTTCAAAAATAGGGACATAGTTATCCTATTAAGCATTAATGTTATCTTCCAACTTAATTAACATTGTCTCTTGAGGCTAGCATAATAATAATTTTATTATCCTTCAAGTGATATTTTAGTTAAATGATTTATATTAGTGTAAATGTGAAAACCAAAAATTCCTTTGTAAAAATAAATGAGATGGCCCACACAGCTATCTTTCATGTGAGCTCTGTTTGATGTTTTCAGAGGTATTATCATCCTACAAAAGGAATGTTTAAAAACTCTGGTTTACAACAACAAATCAATGACATTTATAGGTCTAAAATAAAAGAGGTGTATTGGATTTTATGTATATGTACATACATACATAAATATTATGTTCAATATTAGATTCAAAATATCAATGTTTCAACTATGTATAAATTTGTTATGTTTAATAATTGTAAGAAATAGAAAAACTGAATGAAACTGAGCATTCTACTCAAGGCTTTATAATGTAATGGCTTCTTCATATTCTCCAGTTGGAATTGCTCCAACTGCCACACAATGAGAAAATATAAAGTTGCAATCTAAGCACAGAGTGCTGAGAGGGTTCAAAGAATGGAAGAAAACTATTAGGAAAATTCTAGTCTCATACACACATTATAATGATGACTCCGCTTTTCTAAACAGAGAAAGGAGCTCAGAAGACACTGCAGACATAGACAATAACACCACACACTGTGGCCACAAAAGAAGCAAGTTCATCATGACATGGGGAAGATGTGGGCAGAAAGGACTCGTGAAAAGCAGACAATATGGCTTCAAATGTCAAGAAGTCATTTTTTATCAATCATTCCATCATGACATGTTAAGCAGGTAGTGGCATCCAAGTGCCATATCGAAAAACGAATCTAGCACCAGGGTAGGGAGAACACATTGAAGGAGGAGGAAAGAAAATCAGCGGGTACAAGCAAAGGATTGAGATCTAAGCCAAGGGCATTAAAGCTGCTCAAGATGAAGATCTGAGATACTTTAAGGATGTATGAGACAAGGAGTAAAGAATGAATAGAGAAAGGTAGGGCCGGGTGCTAAGAGCTGCTCTCAGTCAAAAGGGAAAGGAGCTCCAGCATAGGTGTGCTGAGGCTGCAGTGAACTAGCGTGCAGCAGCAGTCACCAGCTAACTTGTGAAGAGGAAAAGACTACAGCATGCAACTGACTGGGAGAGTCACTGCCAAGTCTTCAAGCCGGCACACACAACCATTTCCAACAGCATTTCCTCAAGAAAAGTAATCCACCCTCAAAGGGAAACTGAGGCTTCTTCACACGGAACATAAGGTACACTCCTGGAACAAGATCCCTCCCAAGACAAGCAAATCGTCCTTCTTTTCAGTTTCTTACTGATTTCCAAGAATTAAGCATCAATAGAATATTTCCTTAAAAGTACTCACTGAGAGACCAATATATAAATTATGAACTTAAAAAATAAAAAGGCATATTGTATACACAAAGAGCTTTTAAAAACCTTTCACATACCCTGACCGGCTATAAAAATGATAAATGTTCATAATTTACTGGGAAACAGCAATAAATGCATTTAAGCCAAGTGTTAAAAAAAAGGTTTTTTAGAGACTGCTGAACTTTCTCAAATGCTTTTCCAGGGTCAGACTGCATATTTTATGAGTTTTTGATTACTCTCAATAGCACATCAACTTTATTGTATTAACGACTTCTTCACATCAAACCACCCTTGCATTCTTGGGTGAAATGCTGATTGTGTATGATAGGCTTTTCCTTGAATGAACTTGAATGCAAGGATGTTTCAACACAAACAGATCAACAAATGTAACATGCCACACTAATTGACCCAAGGAAAGAAATGACTGATCATCTTAGAAGATACAGAATGGGCCTTTCGCAAAGTCTATCATGTCTTCATGACGAAAGCCCTACGGAAACAAGAAATAGAAGGGATGCAACTCAACATACCAGACCCAAAGTAGAGGGGCTCTTCAAAAGAGTAAAAGCTATGCTACTTGGGGTATAAAAAAAGGAACAATCTTCTTTTTTTTTTTAAAAAAAAGGATAGTTGACCTTGTTAATAATAAGAGAAATGCACATTAAATATAAGGTTCTGTTTTGAAACTCTTGAAACAGTAGAAGTTCTAAAACTTCGAAGACACACTCTGTTCATAAGACTAGAGGAATGGATCATAGAAAGAACAAAATTATGTTATTTGCTAGAAAATAGATACAACACAAGATCTTATGTCTAATAAGCTAGATGCCGAAAGACAAATATCTCATGTCTTCTCTTATATATATGCATATGTATACAAACATATACATATGCATATATATGATATATGAATAACATTAGAGCAAAAGGGAGGCCAGAGAAGAGCGGAGACAAGGGAGAGGAGAAAAGGAGAGTGAGCACAGAAGAAAAAAGAATGTTGGACGTGATCAAAGCACAGGACACATCTGAAAGAAATTATCTACGTCACACCCAATACTGAGTATTATAAAAATCTGCCACTAAAGGGAAAAGTCCAGAATAAAAACTCAAATGCTGGCAAAGCACTGCCACTTTCTCTGTGCTCTGCACTATTTCCCCGCAGCAGCAAGTCCACGGCAGCAGCAAGCATTTTTTCTTCCTCACATGCCTACTGGTGTCACGTGATAATGAATGCACCGTACACGGTAGAGTGAGGCTGGAGTGGAAGTAATTCAAGCAGCAAGTGTTTTATTTACTCCAGGCTGCATGCAGTTCTCCATACCAGTCATGCACCTGCCGCTTGTTACCATGCATCAGACATCTCGTTGCTAATATGGAATCTAGGACACTGTGGACCTGGAAACCTTGCTGGGGGATGAGGTAGCATGCAAATTTTGATATCAAATTAATGACTGTTTCTCTCTTATGCTGGCCTCCTCCAAATTGTTCAATTTTATTTCATTTTCAAGGTGTTTTCTTGGAGAGAAGCAAAGGTCCTGTTAATATCTGAGGGGTAGATATTTTTAACTTTTTAAAATCTGACAAAAGTAACTTAACCATGTTACAAAGAAAAGCATTATTATGACTCAAATTGAGCACGATAAAGAAATAAGGATGAAAAGGTCTGTTAAAATAATGATATGGTAACAGTATCCAAAATAATATCTGCAGGACACAGCGTCATGGGTAAAACAGATGCTGAGTAAACACGGGAATTGCAATCCAAACACCATCATTTATCCACTCTGTAGGGAGGGGTAAAGTCATTGAATTTCTCCAAGCCAAGTATTCTCCACTGAGAGCACTGCAGCTACGAAGACAGCATCCTTAGATGGGCTTGACGGTGAGAAAATAATATATTTGAAGTACACTCAAATCAGTGCTTCTAAGTAAGTGCTTAAGAAATACTATTGTTTCCACTTAACATGCTTGTAATAAAGCAACAGATCAGGTATGGAAAAATCCCGAGCTTGTGTGTTACCATACCAAATAATCTTAGCACTCAAGAACTGGAGTGGCCGAGATAGGAAAACCAAGAGTTGGAGGAAAGCCTGAGCTACACAGCACGATCCTATCTCCAAAGTAGAAAAGGAGATGGAAAGAAAGGGAGGTTTGAGCAAAGAAAAGGGGAAATCCTGGAGATAATAAACAAAAGCAATGTCTTTTGGGGTTAAATCACAGAATTCTGCCTTTTTTTTTCTCCCTTCCCAGTTCAAAAGTTTTAAGACTTAGATCTAAAGGTCAGTTTTTGTTATGGTTAAAATAAGTTAAATTATATAACATCCTAACTAGTCAAAATTAACAACTATTATACAGCAGAAGAAATTATACTATCTGGACCAGGTCCTTGTTGAGAGCCTGGTTGCTGGTGTTTTCTGAGAAAAATCATACAACACAGTAAGAACATACCTTCTGGTCCCACTGATGATTCACTAGGAGATCTCAGATTAGTTCACACAACCTCGCTGAGCTCTTTCTCCTTCATTGTACAGTGGACTAAAGGTAGCCTGCTCATATGATATCTCAAAAATGTCCATTTGAACTAGACACTCCTATAATCGTGGGATCAGGCCGCTACTCCTCTTAAAAAGGCTTTGCTACACATGGTGGCCTCTCTGTCAGTAGAGCTATGTGACACTGAGGCATCCTCAGGATGGATGGACAGTTGGAAACAGGCCAGGGTGTGGTCACTGAAGCATGTGGCAGAGCAGACAGATTCCCAAAGGTGTGATTATAGGGCACCGAAGGGAAACGAATCAGTGGAACGGACTTCTTCGTGTCCTGTACCAAATGGATCTAAATGTAAAATACGAAACCATGGGAGAAAACACAGGGGAATTCATTTATGGTTTAAGAGTGAGAAAGCATCCCCAGCCCAAAACCAAAGCCAAAGAGGGAACTAAACGCCATCTCAATATGGACAGAAGCTGGAGTCCCAGGAATAAACTTTGCAAATGGCCGTCTACCAGAAAAAAAAAAAAAAGTGATCCGAACTTTAAAATCACAAGAGCAATAAAAGCTGAAGCACAAGGCCCCATTTTCACACCCTTTGAAAGAGCAGAAATTCCAAAACTTGATGACACACTATGTTACCAAGACTGAAGAGGAACAGATCATGTCATATATTACTGTTGGGAACACAAATAGCTCAGCCCAGTGAAAGGGGGGGATTTGGCAATATCTACCAAAATTGCATATGCATTTGCTTTTTAACCCATCAGTCTCTCTCATAAAAATCAACCCCCAAGGGTATCATACGGGCAAAAACATGGGATGATAAATGTACATTATTATTCATTGCAACACTAGTAATAGCAGAGGACTGGAAATGGCCCAAATGCCCATCAGCAAGGGACTGGTGGGAGAAACTACAGCCTAGCCACATAATGAAGCTGTCAGAGGCGCAAGGCAGACAGCCACACACCTCAGGAGTGCTCTCCAGGAGCAGCAGGAATAAGGAGGCAACTTTAGAAGGCTGCATCCTCCAGCAGTTACACAACACAAGGGGAGCACAGAGTGCATAACACACAGGCCTACACATCAGAAACAAAAAAGGCAGATGAATCAAAGGCAACAAAAAGGAAAAAACAAGACAATTTCCAAGGGAGCAGACTAGGAACAAAGCGATAAAGGCAAAAACTATCTCTCCGGTGTCGTTCATGTCAGAACTCTGGTTCTGGAAGTCATGAAACATTTTGTAGATTAAACAATATACAAAACATGCAAGTAAAATAACATTAAAGCAGCATTTAAATTAGCCAAAACAAGGAGCGTGGCCGCACAGAAGTAACACTTCTCAGCATCTGGTGTCCTGCCGTGGAAGCGTTTTCAAAATACTGCATTTTCCCTTTGAAAAATTGCATGAATATACCATTCACTTTCAGGTATAGAAGGAATGGCATCCTACTAGCAATGGTTCCTAATCTAAATGATAGAAAGACTTTATCTGAGTCAGGGTCTCACTCTGGAGGCAAGGCTAGTCTTAAACTAGCAATCATCCTGAGTGCTGGGATTACGGGTACACCATGGCCAGCAAACTATTTTTTATCTTTCTCTATAAACATACTGAGATGATCACAGACAGGGGGAATGCCTGTTTGTAATACAGGACCCTAAATGTATCAAATAGGTAGGAAAATTTATCCAATTGGTTACTAACTTGGTTCCATGTGAAATTTTTCCAGTTGAAGGTAAATTCAGAAAAAAAAAGAGGAAACTACACACAAACAGAGAGAGAGAGAGAATCCACTGCTTCTCTATTTGTTCCAGCCCAGTTCTCCATCTTCTTTAACCACTCTGCTCCTTGTCCCAGGAGACTCCCTAAATACTGTTCCCTCTCCCTTCCGCTT
This sequence comes from Neodon shergylaensis, assembly GCA_025134845.1. Lineage (NCBI taxonomy): Eukaryota > Metazoa > Chordata > Mammalia > Rodentia > Cricetidae > Neodon > Neodon shergylaensis. The sequence goes on from JABTXL010021644.1 coordinate 5,663,019, forward strand.
CTCGGAAGTCGAGCCCAGAACCAGGAACAGGAGGCGAGGATAACAGTAAGACAGACATATTCTTCCACCTGCTTTGCTGGCTGTCCCGCAGTTGCTGAGTCCTCACAAGAGTGACAGCCCCTTCTCCAGGAATCCAGTCCTGAACACGGTTCACCCTCACAGAGCTCGGGCTCTGGAATCACTGGGCCCTGAGCTGATGTGGGAGTGTCATATATCAATCTGTTGAATTCATTGGTTAAGT
>JABTXL010021644.1:5663269-5675460 GCA_025134845.1 Neodon shergylaensis
GCGGCTGGGGTGTTGGGGACTCAGCCCCAGCCGCTCTTATTTCAACACTGAGCCACTGGCACAACTCTTTGAATGTCTCAGACTTCCCCTCAGGTGAGGCTACTCACCTTCCAGCTATACTATGACCAATGCACGCATATGTGTGCACACAAAAGCACATTACCTATATACTTGAGCCCAAACAAGCACACACCAGCATACACACAGACATGTGTACCTGCATAAACATACGCACAGCTATACATACCACATAGACACAAATTTACATTTTAATATTCATATAACTACATATAAGCACAACACATTTATAAATATACAAGGCCACATAAAAATATACATGAACGGGGTGGTGGTGAGGCTGTAATCAAGTCTGACTACAATCTAATTAAAAGCTATACCTTTCCCCCAAAATAAAGTAGACCATCGTTCCCTCAGTAGGTTCCCAAAATTGTTATGACTCTAAAATTTTATGGCTATAAATCAAATGTCTAGACATTGTGAGAGACCAAAACTCACAAACAAGCCACGGGTCATGAGACAGAGAGCCATGTGTCTGAAGACCAGTATACTGGGCAGGGCAGGCTTTCTCCTCCACAGGAGGAAGGTGAAACCTGGGTCAAGCAAGTCCTTGCATCTCAAGACTCTCGTGCCAGCTAGCAAGACGGCTCAGTGAGTAAATACTTACCACCAAACCTGATGGCCTGAGTTCAGAACCCATATGGCTGAAGGAGAGAATAACCCCAGCAAGTTGTCACCTGATCGTCACAGGCATGTGCATGCATACCCACGTATAGAAAAAACAAATAAGTAAATGGGGGGGAGATTCCCTGTGCCCCAACACCAAAATGGACCCACCTATCTCAGACAATGGATGTGAGGCTCCAAATGCAGTAAGTGCTTCTGCAGCATTAAAAGCAGGACAGGACCTCTCTATGTAAGAAGGACGTGTGCAGGGATACACCATAAATTCATACAGCGTTACTTTACTCCATAACCCCCTCCACACCAAAAAGCAAATTCATCCACTTAAGAGCACTCAAGACAGAAATGAACCTTGACAGAAAAATCTAGTCTATTCCTTCTGATCAGCAGGGCTGTACCAACACCATCTTGGACAGATGGGTATTTTATTCTATTTTTAAAGACCTCTAAGGAAGGAAATTCTACGAACTCTCTTGGCAGCTGACATGCCAGTACACTCTAGGGCAACAAATAAATGCACAGAGAGGTGAGGCGGGCTTCCAGAATGCACGGTGTGTGTGTGTGTGTGTGTGTGTGTGTGTGTGTGTGTGTGGTGTGTGTGCATGTGTGGAGCCCTGCCTTGCATTTTGAAATTTTGAAAATTCTAGCCATCCTGATTGCTCCTTTTCTTTGTAATTATAATTGGCCTCTCAGAAATCAGGTAGCTTAACGGGTGGACTAGAAGAGAAAGCTTTATTCTGGTAAAAAAAAAAAAAAAACAAACAATATTTTAATAGTGGCAAACAAAACGATGATCCCAACCCCACAGCAATAGAGAACTGGGGAAGAGTGGGGGTGGGGAAACCAAAAGCCCTTTCTGCCCAGCTCATGGTCGATGCTTGAGCAACACCGTGAATGTTTAGTCAATACATTCAGAGAAGAATCACCTGACTCATCTCAGATTAATAAGAAATGATTTCTAGATGGTCTATTTGAAGTGGCCAGAACACAGCTGATTTGAGGGTGAAGCCAGCCAAATCTGTACTCAATTCTCTTGCATGCTGACAGGCTATAACAACCTGATCTTGATTGACACAGGTGAACTCTGACTTCCTACTAGACTCAAGACCTTATCCTATCCAAGAACCAAGCAGAAAAAAAAAATGAGGAGACCAATGCTAGGGTGAACTGCAGCCTAGCTCCTCTCTAAGGCACTATGTTCACGGGCCCTATGAAGGTAGTGTGCAAGCTTACCTGGCCCCTGAACTAGGTCTCTGGTAACTGAAGAGTTATTTCTCCATATGGATCAATCCTTTAATAGCCAGCAACTACAAATTTTAAATCGACTATTTTTAAATAGTACTATTTTGCTCCAAGGAGATATTTAGCACACTGGGTAAAGACCAGAGACCCTGTCAGCCATCCCACAACATACAGAAGAGTGTATGGCCCACAATAAAGAATTATTTGGCCAAAGATGGCATTGATCCCAACATTGAGAAACTCTAGATTTGAATCCATTCTAAAATGCTTTCTTGAACCATGAAGTTTTTCATCTTAAAACTTTAGGAGAAGAAAGATAAGCATTTCTTCTCCATCCTCATCTTGATTACTAACTCATAAAATATTTAGTAGATGCCAATAGCCCTTTACGAGGTGCATTGAATAAAGAAAACACAACAATGCCCCTTGTAAAGACATATAAACCAGTTGTACAAAAAAGTATAAAACTAACGGTATCTTGTTGAAATAGTAAATCAGAGCCCCCATGCCCAGACCCACAACAACAACACAACAACAACAACAAAACCCAGAAAGAGGCCAAGCACATAATGACCTTAGTCACTTCTCGGGGAGAGGGGAGGGGCCCACATCTGTGTGCACATCTGTATGCAGTGTGCACAGTAAAGGCAGAAGTTGACATCAGTAGTCTCAGGCACTCTTCACCTTCTGTTGTGAGACAGGCTCTCTCACTGAGCTTCAGCAGACCAATCCACTACACAAGCTTGCTGGTAAGCCCCGGGGCTCCCTTGTGTCGCTTCTCCAGCACAGGGATTATAGGTGTGTATCACCATGTCCAGCTTTTTAAAAGGCCCTGGGTATCTGAACTCAAGTCCTCACAGCAAGATCTTTGCTAACCAAACTGTCTCTCCAGCCCAGTTTTTATACCTTTCTGATTAAGAGTCAGACTGAGAATGTGCAAGGCCTCCCGGCATAAACCTAAAGTATTTTTTAAGTAAGATTCTTTTTCCTAAAGGAATGGACGTATGTGCAATTGAAGGGGAGTGGGTGGAGGTGATTAGGTGTCGTATTCTTGCTGGAACACTGCAGCATTTACCTCGTAGAAGATATAAATGCTGGTTCAGTTTCAGGTCAGCCAAGAAGAGCTAACGCAACTGCAACCCAGCTGAAGCACTAAAACGGGAGGTGTAAGAGCCCTGAACTATGTAACTTAACAGAAGATATGACCGAGATTCCCTGGCTCCTCTCTTCGTCCTATTTTCCCAGCTTCCTTCCCCACCGTGCCACTTACTCTAGGGCTACGACTAAGCCTAGAAATTTCTATCTAGCTCCTTTTTAAAAGAAGAAAATTTCAGTAATGTACATAAAACTTTAAAATCCTTTTCCAGGCCTGGTTCCTAGGGTCTTTTTCCAGAGGTAGACAATGTCACTATGTATCATATGTCTTCTGCTGCTACTCAAACACATATGTGCATATATATATATATATATATATATGGTTTTATATCATGAGCAGAAGTGGTCACATACAACACAGACCACTGCCTGCTTTTCTTTTACTGGTCAGTCTCCTTTCTTCCGTGGCTCATGTATGTGCAGACCTTTTGCATCAATGTTAAGAGGGCTCCGCAGAGCATGGTGCAAAGCCAGTGCTTGTTTTCCTCTCTCACAGATCTGGAGCCCTGTCCCCTAGACGCCTCTGCCTGGACCAGTTCTCTTCTGTCCATCACTGCAAGTCTCTACTTTGTCTGGCGAGTCTGTCTTCTTCCAGAGTGCCTCTTCTGATTTCCCCCATTTTGCAGAAAGCAATCTGTTCCGTGCTAAGTACCTTGCAGATACTAGCAAGAGTTTGGAAAGAAACTTTCACAAACTATGTTGAACCTACTAGAATTCCAGAGATAGCAACCACAGAAGAGATTTCTAAAGTAGAATAGAAGCTGTTGAGATCACAGCATTCTGAGTTCACAGGGAACCATACTGGCGATGGGCTCATGCAAGAAAATGCACACCTAGAAAGCGCATTTGAACTGATGATATTTTTAGCAGTGTTTCTTCTCCTAAGTACTATAGTAATATGAATAGAATAATCATAAGAATAAAATAGCCCAACTATTCAATAGCTCGCAGGTTATTCACAATCCTCTACTCAGCTGGGAGACTATGAGGAGTGAACCTGTTGTCTATTCATGGGGGGTCATTCATAAACAGGTACACCCTGTAACACACACCCTTGCCATTCTGAGACCTGTTACTAGCAAATTGAGACAGATCAGTAAAGAATATTTTTGTTTAACTATACTTTCCATTCTGCCTCCTATGAAATCCTATATACCATATGAAAATATCAGTATCTCCTCATCAGACACGTAAGACGTTGCCTGAGTGCCCACTAGTATTATTTGCTCCATCACAGACAAAAATGACTCTTCCCCTTTTACCAGGGGCAGATTGATACAGGCTTATTCCGAAATTATATATAGTTTGGGAGAAGAGCTGAAGAAAACACTCAGATCTTATGGTAACACAGACTTCTAGGCATGACTTTGCAGATGAGGGGCATTTGCAACCCTCTAGAAAACCTGACTAATTTCCCTGGAAGGCCTTAAACAAAGTTGTTATTTGATTAGATAAAATTCTCCATCTTTTATAGTCCCTTCTCCCACCAATCAAAGTCTCCCCCTTGTTTTTGCTTGCCTAAGGTAAGTGCCAGCACATAGAGAGTGTGCCCGATGCTCTGCTTATATACCTGTGTGAAAACGAGCCTGTTGGTCCCAAGACACTACAGTATCACCTATTATATTCTAGAGGCATATTTCTATAGTACTTAGTTCAAGGAAAGAAATCTGTGTCTCGCTGGTTGAGCTCAGCTGGCAGGAACTTTTGGATGGGACCAGGAGAACTGGGCAGGTAAACGGGGGTGGCATGAGGTCTTGAATTCTCAACAGTCTGGAGCATTCCTGCCAACTCTGCACCATTCAACTGAAAACTAGTGCTAAGTAGGCTGTGCTGACAATATTCAGGACAGAAGAGTGCAGATGGAGGGTGAGCACAGGTCAGCTTCAGTTTGTGATTAAAACAGACACATAGCCTATATTCCTGTCCATCAAGTGAAAGCTCCCGGTGAACATCCAAACACACAGACAAAAGACACAGAGCCTCCTCTATTGAAAAGGCTCAAATGAGTGATAAGAGTAAATGGGGGGAGGGAGAGTCACCACTAAATGAGAGCAAAGAGGGAAACTGGAAATGGTGACAGGCTGAAGGCGCCATGGCAGTAGAAAGACAGGGAAGAGAGTCAGAAAACGCATGACAGGACTGATGACCGCAGCTGCTGCTGAGCAGTAGAGGGGTCCGTGCTTTTTCCCGTGGCAACTGGATGTCTAGTGTAGGCACTTAACATGATAGGAAACTCAGAAGAGTAAGGGGAAAGGGGATGGGGAAAGGGTTCACGTTTCAGATGTGCTGACCTTCAGATACCCAGAGGTCATGGAAGCTGATTACAAACTTTAACCTTTCTAAATTTATATTAGAACAAATAGATCTGGTCTCCGAGATTTTACTGAAAGCCTGACAGTCCTAAGAACAAGAAAGAATATCGTCCAACATGGGGAAGTTCACAGCAGCAAGTGATGTTACTACACAGAGAGCGAAGACCATCAGCTAGGAGTAAGGAGTAACAAAAACGAATTGACTGTCCTTCATGCCCAAGAGAAAGAGGAGCATGACTGAGAATGAGGATCCACCATTCAACCAAAGCAAAAGCAGTCGCAGCACGTCAAAGCTGTACCGCAAGGGCTGGTGAGATTGTTCCGCCATTAAAGGCTAGGCCCACACCCAACATATCAAGTATCACAATAGTCACAATTTCAGCCGCATGAGTTAAAATCTCAAGTACATCATGTAAAAACCCTCTGTTCATGGAAACATAAAATGTCTTTAGAGAAAGGATGCACAGATGGCATCAGTGTGGTGCCGGAGCCATGGCTCAGCCTAGCCAGCCACAGAGCCAGAATCCGATTTCCAATCTTATTGCCTTGAGACCCTACACAAATAACAGAAACTCTCCGGGGCCATGTTTTGCACTCTCTCCCAGCTCTTCCTTGGAAGTATGGTCATTTTTAGATGGGTATATTAAGTGTGTACAAAAAATGTGAGCTTTTCATCTTCTCAATAGAAATACGGTGTGGAGGGGTTGGGGACTAATGCTGTTAATAAAGTGTCTCCCTAGCATGCCTAAGGCCGTGGGTTCAATCCCAGGCACTAATCAACCAAGTGAAATGACTCAGGTGTACAATTACAACTCTTGGAAAGTGAAAGTAAAAGAAGTTCAAAGTCAACTCTGGCTACCTAGCAAACTTGAGGCTAGCCTGGACTACGCAGACACTAGATTGAAAGAGAAAGATAAAAGAAAAGACTGGAGGAAAAAAGTCCAATGTAATCTACATTTAAGTTTAACTTTGTTAGAAGTTGTTCTTAAAGAGAAAAAAATTAAGTCCAGTAAACTAATTTAGTAATATGTTTAAATTCAATCTGTTCAAATTAGTATCCTAATTTATATTAATTATTTTGAATATTATATTGAATTTTTGAGTATTTGAAATTATATTGAATATAATTTATATTGATTAATATTGATATAGAATCAATATTAAATTATTAATCAAATAGTTTTTATATTTTAAAGATAACTCTGGAAAAAACAGTATACAGTATGTCCCATCCTAGAAATAAAATTTTATCAGTACTACTTGAGGAGGATATAAGATGTATATTTAAATGATCCACAACAATATTTTTCCAATATCTGAATTGAGTGTCAGTTTTTAGTTTGAATTCAGTAAAACTGAAGGTTTGGTTCTTTACTTTTATTTATTTGTTTGTTTGTTTATTTATTTATTTATTTATTTGGTTTTTTGAGACAGAGTTTCTCTGTGTAACAGTCCTAGGAATCCTGGAACTAGCTCTTGTAGACAGGCTGTCCTCAGACTCCCAAGTGCTGGGATTAAAGGCAGGCGCCACCACCACCAGGCTTTAAGTAGCCACTTTTAAAGCACCACACATGGATACAGCAGCAAATCTGAACAACTCGGTGCTCAGTATTGAAACAAAAAAACACAGGAGCTGGGGATGCAGCTCTATGGCATACAGCTTGCATAGAAGATCCAACTCCCGGGCTCTATCCCAGGACCAAACAAAGACACAAATAAAAAGAGTGGAGGAAGAGCTCTGAGAGGAGGGGCTGGCACTTGCTTTGAAAACATGAAGACCTGAGTTCAAATCCCAAGCACCCATGTAAAAAGCCAGGTGCAGCTGTGCAACCTCTGTAAACCCAGTGCCCCAGAGGACAGACACAAAAGGGTTGCTGGAGCTTGCCAGATACATAACAGATTCTGTAAGCGACCTGTCTCAAAAATGATAGAACAGGACACTCAGTGTCCTCCTCTAGTCTGTTTGCATGCACGGGTACACACACACACACACACACACACACACTACATACACACCAAATGAGAGAGACGTTCTCTGAGAATCACTCTAGGCCAGTCTATAACATCACTTGTAGACAAGTGATGCTCTTTACAGCAAAACCTCTCAAACAAGTTGCCCCTATTCATCGTTCCCCATTCCAGCACCTCCTCTTTGGCTGCTGCTTCCAATCTCATCCTAATTCTTGATCATCTCATTAGACTCCTCTCTATGTGTTCTCTTACCAGACCTCCTCCGGCTGGAGAACCTCTTTGTACCCTGACTCTGGCTCTCATTTCGGTTGACGTTCTCCCTAGGGGACTTAGTCTCCTTCCAGGCCTTTAAATACCATCGAGATGCTGCTAATTCCCAGGTCTACACCTCTTTTCCTGCCTTTCCCTGGCTGCTAGACATAAGAGTTTCATGGCTGTCTCTGCTTGGATGTCCATATTCAACAAGTAAAACAGTTAAATGTTCTCACTTCTTCCTTCCCCCGTCTTCTTCATCTAAGTTAATTAACCAATTAACCATTCACTCAAATCAAAATTCTAGAAGAAGCTCCCCTACCTCTTCATCACCCACAGGTCTTCCTTCTCCATGTTTTTGTTAACCCTGCACTCAACGTGCAACCTGAGTCATCTTCTCTCCATTTTTATTGGTATTCTGCTGTGGTGGTCATGAAAGCCCCCTGTCACCTTGTCTCTCTTGCACCACACAATCCATTTTTTAAAGTATTAGCCCAGGTAATTATTTTGTAAATGAGAATCAAATTATGTCCCACGTCTACTTGAAAACTTCCCATGGTTCTCACTGCCATCAAGGCAATTGCAATTCTTTATGTCACCTGTTTAGTTTCTCCTCTCACAGTCCCATATCACTGTCCTCTTCCTCACTTTGACTTCCATCTGTGCCTTCAACACTGCCAAATCCTTCTTGAACTAGAGCTGTTACACTTGATACTCCTGCTTTGAGCCTAACTAGATGTCTTCTACTAAAAGGAAAACAAGATGGACATGGTGCCACATGCCGACAATCCTAGCCCTTCAGAAACTGAGGTGATGACTTGTAAATTCAAGGCAGAGCCTGAAATGCTCTGTTGGGACCTTGCCTCAGAAAAAAAATTCTCTGCAATAAAATAAAGAGAGTCAAGTAAATCAATAAAATCAACCTTATAAATGACTCTGTGCTTGAATGGCACACATGCGCATGTGTGGTCAACGCAGAACCCTAATTAGAAACATCAGGTCTAGAGAAACATTAACTGGAAAATATGAAAATCTAGTGATACTACACACACACATGGCTATTTTATATTTGCATTGTTATAAACTACCCATGCCTGTTGCAAAGAGTCACATTCACATTCTCTATGAAACACAAAAATTAAAATCTGCATTCACCAATGAATGATGGGAAAGAAGTTCTACTGGGACCTTGAAAAAACACATACAACTCTGTACAAACAATTGCTTTCAAATTCACATCTAAATAATCCACAATTCTCTCAACCCTTCTTCTCCCAGAAGAAAAGATGTGCCATCTAGCACTTTGGCTCAGAACGAATGCACCGGAATTCCCATGGAAAGACGATGCTTAAGTAAGACAAAAAACAAACAAACAAACAAACAAACATGATTCTCAGTCTCTTCCAAACAGCTGGTGGGTTTTAAATGCCTCAGATGCTGGGGGCGGGGGGTATGATCTTTAACACATCTTTAAACTGCAAAAGTGATGGTTCAGAATTGATTCTGTTTATTTTAGTCTACCATGAACTGTTAACATAAGGGGCTGGATATGTATCAGCATATAAATAAATAAGTTTATAAAGTTAAAAAAAACACTTTGTTCTTGAACTTAATAAATAGACAAAGCAGAATTACAAGTATAAGAGATCCAAGATATAGGACAGAGTGCTGGAGATCAGTGAGCAAGAGTATCAACCCTTGTCCTCTGTGGCAGTTCTAGGAAGGCTTTAGGCCTCTTAGAGAGAGGACCCAGACATGGGGTTGGGAGTTTCAACCTGGGGAAAGTTCCTGTACCACAAGGCATAGAATTTACAGTCATTCATACAAAATTTTCATTGCTAATAGTTTGTTATTTGTGGGGCAGTTTATTAGAATGAATGTCTTAGTGAAAATTGTTACTTAGTATAAAATGCTATTGAAATCCTATCATTGATAAAAAAGAGTTTCAATAGACATTGTTTTTAACACCTACTCGATGCAGTTAAATAAAATAATTTTATTTGTAAATATTAATGGTTGTGCTATTTTTCTACATGCCTTTCCTAGCCAAGGAAATTTTTGGTAAAAAGTTGAAAAGTATAACCTCAGCAATGACTAACTTTAGGGACTTATCCCCTGGCACAAATGTTCATGCATATGCATATTTTCATCACGTATGCAGACAGATGCCTTTGCATTTATTTGAATACTTGCATAAATATTAATGTGTATAAATGCTTGCATGCAGAAACTCCATTTATGAAATATCCAACTGCATAAATTAGGAACATTAGATACTTGCTGCATTAACACTACATAAAATACATGCAATTTGCAGGGCCAAAAAAAAAAAAAAAGAAAAAAGAAAAAGCACAACGCGGTGGAAGAAGCGTGATTCTCTGATTCTCTCAACAAGTCTGCCATGGCATAGGCAGGAAGTAGGTTTTCTGTGAAATGTATGGGGCCTTTTGATGACTCATAGTCCAATGTCTATAAAGACCCTTCTGAGCTAGAATAAATGTCTTTTTGGGAAGCAAATTTATAAATTGTTAAATGTGACTCCACAAGTACCTGTTTTTTAGTCATCAAATGACCCCAAGAGCCAACTTTTCATGACAAATAAGACTCCAGAGTAATTGCTACAAACCATCATCTTCAAAACTTCTCTGAAAGGTTGCCAAATAAAAGGTCAGGGTCAGGTGGAAGATATCTTCCCCAGAATTATCAGTCAAGGAGGTTCTGAAGACCTCCAAAATAATGTAGGCTATTGTCATTGCTCTTGGTTGCCCACCAGAACTGGATGGTAAGACCCCATTATTGAAGGCACCATACACTCTGGTTACAGGCCATGAAGAAATCAAGTTGGCACTGGCCAGGAAGCTTCTGCCCTGGTGACTAGTTTCTGTAATATTGGAAGGTGATCCACAGCCTGCTGGGGGGGGCCGGGGTGGAGGAGTCACCAGTTGGCCTACAGAGCTGCGAACACTGTGAGCTACAATAAGGACCAGCTTGGCAAGACAGTCTCACGGGTGCAAGAGTGGTGGGAATGCTATGGGTAATCAACTGCTTTCTGATTGGGTTCAAATTCACTTCTACAGAGAAGATGCATGCATAGTCCTATAAATCTGGCCAAGAGCCAATGGTCTGGAAGCTCATAGGCTCTGGATGAACCTAGAATTATTATTTTGCTGAATGACCATGATATCAAACTGACATCTAAACTGGTATCTCTCTACGCATAGATTAGTGTACATCTCAGACCACATCAAAAATTTTTTGTGCAACAGATGGTAGTTAATGCAGAAGCTCATGGGTATAGAGAGAACAAGTTTCCAGGTGGTGCATAGCCACAGACGGGACAGTTTTTTATCACACTTCCTCCCAGGCTCAGGGACCATGCCAGAGGAAGGGATGGCAGAATCACAGAAAGCAGGCCTTTGGAAGGACTGCAACAAAACAGCATCTTCTGGATGGACAGAACTGTGGCACTCACAAGCCCCGCCCCTAGCTGAGAAACCATCATATGTAGTTCATGGCTTCTCCAGGAGATTAGTTTTCCTTTAAAGATATGGCTCCTGGTATTCCATAGCCAATAGTCCCGTGTCCGTGGAATTTATGGGTCACCCAAAACAAACTCAGTGAGTTGGAAAAGAGAAATAATAACAACAGAAGGAAAAGAAGTTGAGTCAGGAAGGGGGTGGGGATGACTCTGGGAGGAGATATAGGAAGGAACAGGGGATAAAAATGATCAAAATCATTGCATCTATGTATGAAATTCTCAAAGAATTAAAAACTATATTGTAGTTTTTAAGTTACTTATACACCCTTGCATATCTGATTCACTCTCAGGAGAGCCAGACAAATATAATCTTTAAAAGTTATAAGAAGAAAATACAGTAAGTTCCTTGGTTTAGCCAATCTAAATCTATAATTCAACCACAGTTGGCAGTTGGTACCTTCTACCCATTCTCACCCATTATAAAATGGAGATATCTATTACTCCTGTCATTTCCTTGTGACCAGTTGTTGTTTCTCAGCGCAGTGTACGAGCAGCTGAGTATATCATCAGTTTTACTATCTCTATTTTTGTGCCTGTTGTCTAAGAACAGTTGGACTTCTGAAGCGTTTTCCCATTAACTGCAAAAAAACGAAAACAAGAGAATCTGCATTTTGCATTTGACCCTTTTGTGTCTGATTTGTGATGTTACTGCAAAGTCTCACTGTTCCCCACAACCTGGACATTGGTTCACTTGTGACTCCACAGACTGGACATTGGTCTCATCTGTGACTGATCCAAGCTCAGCAATAAGACTGCCTCTGAAACCAACAGGAGAGAATTCTCCGTCCTAACTGCTATTCCTGCTACAGAGTGCCTGCTTCTCCCTGGAACTCAAGTTCAGTTCTTAGAAAAACCTGTCTTGCATATTAGAACTTAAAAGTTCCTGGGGCTATTTTAGCCTTGGCAAGAAAGATCTACCTTCCATGCAAGGGTGTGCACATGTCAGAACAGACTTCCTGTTTACTCACTCACAGAGAGAGAGAGAGAGAGAGAGAGAGAGAGAGAGAGAGAGAGAGAGA
>JABTXL010021644.1:5681632-5697402 GCA_025134845.1 Neodon shergylaensis
ATAGATAGATAGATAGATAGATAGATAGATAGATAGATAGATAGATAGATGATACATACATAGATACATAGAAGATAGGCAGACAGATTATTTTATATAGCTAGGTAATCTAGTCAATGTCAATGGGATAGGTGGATGGATGGATGGATGGATGGATGGATGGATGGATGGATGGATGGATGGATGGATGGATGGACGGACAGAAGCGGAAGCTTGTGTGGCTAGTAGCTAGCCAAGTGGTTAGCCTTCATTAAGTGTTCTACCTCTTGAGCTGGGTGGCATGTATAATGTTCATTTTTTTAACCACTCTACACTGGATACAAGTCTCTATATACCATTTTGAATGTGTAATACAGTTCATATTTTAGACAGGTATACATTCTTAAAACCAGGAGACTGAAATCAAGTATTATAGATATAGAAATCCCAGTGGCATTTAACTAAGATCAACACATTTATTTTTTTTTCCACAAGTAGGGATGCAGTTTTTGAGTTATTGATGAGAATTTGGAGAACTTGCAGTTTAACACTTTGGGTCCTTTTATGAATGTACCTTCAAAGTATATTTCTGAATGACTACAAACCAGTAATATCTACCCATAAGACTCAAAAGTCATGTATCCAAAATAAATGGCAAATTAGATTAAAGGTCAGAACATGTCAGTGCTATTTCCAAGTCTCTGATGGAATCTGGGGGATTCAGGCTAGCTCTCAAAGCATTGAAAAAACACAGACCTCCATTTAGGAGGGACTTTCACATCTTCATCCCCTCGCTTGCTAGGCTGAGAGCAGGCCAGGGGATCTTATGAGGTCAGCAGAATGTCCCAAATAAGCACTAGTCCTGTCTGCTTTACTTTTAAGATATTTCTGTAGTGTGGGGAGGGGCGGTATGTGTGTGTGTGTGTGTGTGTATGCACGTGCACACACATGCACATGCAAGTCTGTAAAGGCCAGATGAGGGCATGGGATCCTTGAAGTTGGAGAGGTGAACTGAAGTCCAGTCCTCTGTAAGAGCAACAATCCTTGTTAATCTGAGTCACTTCTCTAGTCCCTGCCTCTATCTCTCTGAGTCTTCTCCTAGGACATTTTTTTCATATACTAGTACCAATAATTATATATATACATATATATATGTATGTATATTATATAAGTAGGTTGTCCTCTGACCTCTACACGTGTACACCTGTGTACGCACACTGCACACACACACGCACGCGTAGAAATGTTAAACTAAAAACACACATTACATCCCCAGTAATAATAACCTGTGGCACCATCTGCAAATGTTTGAAACAGCTCCGATGAATTTAATAGCTATTTATTATGATGGTGGTGTGCTTAACCATTCGCAAATCAGTCGCAGACAAGTTCCCTAAACTATACCCCACACAAGACACACACACATATGCACAAACACACATACACAGATGCACAAAACACACACAAACACACACACAGATGCACACACACAGAGATACACACACACACACACAGACGCACAAGGTGCTGGGAGACAAGTGGGAATAATGTGCGGAGCAGATGGGATGCGGGCTCACTCCATGGGCAGACTGAGGACAATCTCCGTATGTGAGTCAGGAAAGGGAACCCAAAATAGGGCTCACCAGATTCATATAGAAGAACAAAGACAACCTGACATACCTTTATTTTCACATTAGAGTGAAGGGTCCAGACTTTAGGTCTGCCACTGTTCTCCATGACCTTTGAATTTATCCCTTTGCTGAAGCACCATCACCTCTGCAGAATTTAGAATTTTTATCAGTTTTAATCTAGCCCTAAAAGCACAAATAGCAATGGAATCAAGTCTGGAAGCCCTGTGAATAATTTCTACATCAGTCCTGCAGAGGCCAAGTATGCCATATGCTTCTGACCTTTGGCATTAAGCCTGTGCTCAGAATGTGCGAAGTTAGCCCCTCTACTCTAAAGAACCGGGTGACGTGGCCAACTGAGTTCCCTTAGTGACACCACAGACCTCTTATTCTGTAAGCACACAAAATATGGTTTTCCTCCTTCAAGAAAGAGAGTAAATAGGGACTAACCCTTCAGAGTACTTAGTAATTTAATGTCTCGAATGGCTTATCTGGCAGAAAATGAATGTGAAATAAAGTTCTGAACGTGTTTACAATCCACGCACAGGGGTGGACTGGAGCAACTTTGGGAGAAAATGAGGGCAATAAATGGTTAACCGCCAGCAGCACACTCATGCTGCAGGGCACACAAAGGTTCACAGCAGTTGTTAGATTCATTTAGAGAAACTCAGTTTATTTCTCCAGCAGAGCTCTCGCCAGCCAATCTGTATTACAGCCCGCGGGAGCCTTAATATTCTCAGCAGGATCAAGATTCAGGCCACACTGATTCAGCCATTTAATCTTGCACGAGAACAATATTTGGCAGGAAAAGACCCCAAAGCACCGAGGGGATATCCCAGGGGTTCGTTGTCAGCACAGACTGGGCCAAGAACACTGAAGGTGGAAACCAAACGGCACAAACGAGTGCTGACATCTCCGACACCGGTTCCCCACGCAAATGCGCACGACGCAAATGCGCACATACACGCCCTCCCCCGCTCCGCACGCAGGGAAACACTGCATCCACACCTAGAGAGCTAATTCACTTATAAAGATGTCTTTAAAGTGCAAAATGTTTTCTTAACGTCCTCAGACCTATTGTAAAAAACTCAAGATGTAAAAGTACTACTCTACAGACAGGAGGGGGAAATGAGACAAATGAAAAATATTCATAATTTGACTTTTCTAATTTTTTTTCTAATTTTTCATAAGCACAAAAGTAAACATAGAGAAAGTATATGCTGAATATTTGTATGTGAAAATACATATCATTATATTCTTTTAGCCATCTTTTTTTTTTTTTTTTTTTTGGTTTTTCGAGACAGGGTTTCTCTGTAGATACGGAGCCTGTCCTGGAACTAGCTCTTGTAGACCAGGCTGGCCTCGAACTCACAAAGATCCACCTGTCTCTGCCTCCCGAGTGCTGGGATTAAAGGCGTGCGCCACCACTGCCCGGCTTCTTTTAGCCATCTTTAAATTAACAAACTGACCAATACTTTTCCATAATTAAACATTTGTGCCATTTTATGAATAATAGTCTGATTTGGTTGAACGCTGTGTTTTGTTCTGTTGAGGAAATTTACATTTCCTGTTTTATACCCCTGCTAAGAAATTTAGGGGCTTTGATTTAGTTTGAAGTAGTTTCAGAAACTAATGCTGACAGGTAAATGGGAAATTGAGAAAATAGATACGGAAAAATAAAAAAACAAAAACAAAACAAACAGAACCTACTACTTTACAAGAGTAAACCACTAGGCAAAAGTTGTGTGTGTGTGTGTGTGTGATGTATATATGTGTTTGTGGGTGTACGCGCTGTGTTCAAGCAGAGGGCAGAGCAGGACACTGAGCTCTGGCTCTGTCACTGTCCACCTCATTCTCTGGAGACAGGATTTCTCACTGAACCGGGAACTCCACTGGAGGCCAGCAAACCCCAGAAGTCTCTTCTCTCTGCTGCCCACAGTACTGGAGTTACAGGCATGCTCAACAACACCCAGCCATTACAAGGATTCTGAGGATTTGCACAGCAAGTACTCTTACCTACTGAGCTATCTCCCCAGTCCCCCGGTAAAATCCTTTTGAAATACTTTTTAAATAGTAAGGTCAAAAGTTCCATTTCTTCTTCTCCCAAACACGGCTGGTTCATCTTCTCATATTAACAGTGTGAGCCAGCATTATCCTCTACTCAGCATTAATTGCAGCTGCGTAGATACGTTGTCTAACTTAGTGTAAAGTGTTGCTACAACAATTACATTTTAGCCTTCCAGAGACTACAAGCTTCCAGAGGTCAAGGGTCATGCCTATTTTATTTCTCATATTTCCTATCTTCTAACCTCATGTAAGACACTTAACTTGGGAAGGCAATTTCTACTTCTAACTCATTCTTTATAAACAAAGCACTTGTTTTAAAGGTTTCAAACATAAAAATTAAGTACAATAGGCCATGCCTACAGTCTTAGTTACTCAGGAGGGTGAGGCAGGAAGCCCATCTGAACACAGGGATTTGAGGTTAGCCTGAGCAACAAAGAGAGACCCTGATTCTAAATCCAAAACCAAGACAAACTTAACACAAAACCCAAGACAACAAAAACCTTGAGCTTCAGCTTGTCCTCAAAAATCTCACCGCCTGGCAGCGGTGGTGCACACCTTTAATCCCAGCACTCGAGAGGCAGAGACAGGAGGATCTCTGTGAGTACAAGGCCAGCCTGGTCTACAGAGAGAGTTCTAGGGCTGTTAAACAGAGAAACCCTGTCCAAAATAATAATAATAATAGATGATGGATAGATGATAGATAGATAGTAGATAGATAGATAGATAGATAGATAGATAGATAGATAGATAGATAGATAGATGATAGATAGATAGATAGATAGATAATAGAAGATAGATAGATAGATAGATAGATAGATAGATAGATAGACAGACAGACAGACAGATGATAGATAGATAGATAGATAGATAGATAGATAGATAGATAGATAGATAGATCTAAACTTAAGTTAAATGGGGTCATAAGGGGAGAGCCTCAACCTCATTGGACCAATGCCCTTTGAGAAGAGGAGATGTCAGAACTCCGCACACACACCTGCATACAAAGAAAGCTCACATAAATACACAAGGAGGAGACACTGATAGTTTACAAGCCAGGAAGAAAATCCTCACCAGAGCCCAACCCCACTCAGCCTTGACGGAGCATGCCCAGGCTCTAGACCAGTGAGAAAATAAACTTCTGTTGTATGAAGCATTCAGCCTGTGGAATTTTGTGATATCAACTCAGTATGACCTGAATGTGATATGTTCCTCCTACCTTGAAGCTATTGCATTCAAATACTCGATCCCCAGCTAGTAGGACTGATTTGGAAGGTTATTGACATCTGGGGACACAGTACCCAGCTGGCATACACACACCAACAAGGGCAAACCTTGAAGGTGATAGATGCTTCTGGTTCTGACTGGAGCTCTCAGCTTCTTGAATTGCCACGGTCTGAAGAAACCTATACTGTAAGAAGTTCCCACCACCAAGGCCTTTGCTGCTCTCCTTGACTTCCCCACAGTGATGGTGTGTAACCTCTGAGCAGAATAAATCTTTTCTCCCTTCTGTTGCTTCTACAGGAATTGCCAGGGCAATGAGAAAACTGTATACAAGTGAAGTAAGATCTAATCTGTTGTAGGTTTTGTTGCGGAATTTTTGTTTGTTTGTTTTATTGGTGGTGGTGGTTATGTTTATTTACTTATTTAGTTTGACGCTCTGGCCACAGTGTTCTAGAACAGGGGTAGTCCTCGCATTTTCAATATAATTAAATTCTTAGGTGACACAGTAGGAAGGCATTGACCATATTTTACTAAAGAAATATTGCTATAATCATTCAATAAAACTATAGAAGTTGCCACATATTTAAGTAGCACACATACACACAGACACACAAAATAGGTATTATCAAGTAATATAGACAAGAATGACAAAATTCAAAGTAACTTCTAAAACTAAAGACCTTTCTAAATAGGAGTTTTGATAAAGAATACTCAAAATACATTACTATTTTACAAAGTATTACTTCATCTGGTTATTCAATACACAATGGGCATGGGCTATATACCAGGCACCAGTGTGGCCACTGGATATCTTATGCTCTATTTTGTTGGCTTTTGGGACCTACTTCTCACACGAAGTCAGTCACCTTGCCCAGCCTTAATACATGGGAAGTGCTTAGTCTTACTGCAACTTGATATGCCATGTTTTGTTGGTATCCATGGGATGCCTGCCCTTTCCTAAATAGAAAAGGAGGAGGAGTGGATTGGAGAGTGGGAACAGAGGGGAGGGGGTGGTAAGGACTGGGAGGAGAGGAGGGAGGAAAACAGCAGTCAATTAACTAATTAATATATTAAAAAGAAAGAACAGATTAGTCCTCCGTTTACTGTAGCATTTGTTCTAGGAGAGATTTTATGAGCCAGGACTGACAGGTATGTAGAAAGCCAAAGTGGTCCAAAGTGGGATAGGTGTCAGTTTCTTTGTTCTCCAATTTAGCACGGTGCT
This sequence comes from Neodon shergylaensis, assembly GCA_025134845.1. NCBI lineage: Eukaryota > Metazoa > Chordata > Mammalia > Rodentia > Cricetidae > Neodon > Neodon shergylaensis. The sequence continues at coordinate 5,687,750 of JABTXL010021644.1, forward strand.
ACATCACACCTTTCTGAAGTTCAACATGGGGCAGAGGAAAAAACGCCAGTGGTCCTGTGGAAGCCAGTGACAAGAACAGCAAGATAGAAAGCAGGTCAGGAATGAAAAGGGAACCACTGAGCGTGTGCACAGAAGAGGCAAGGAGCTTTCTCATCAGCAGCATAAGTCCACGGAGCTCCATAAGACGGCCACCAAAGCTCCAAGTTTCAGCTCTTGCTAAACCAGTAGCCTCACTTTCCATGCAAAGTATTTTGCATTTTATCCTGAAGGCGGTAGGAAGTCACGGCTAGATTCCAAGAGAAACCATGACACAAGCAAAAGTTCATTCATTTTAGGGATAATTTGCAAGAAATTGCGTGGAGAACAACCTGGAATGGGGCAAGAATAATCAAAACTCTACTCCAGAAACCCAGCTAAGGGGCAGGGACATGTCCTGAATAAAGAAGACAATGTGCCGTGCTGTGTCTTCTTGGAGATTAAAAAACAATAAACAGAAGCATACATAATCTTCATTCTCTTGAAGGTAAAGAAGCAAGATGATTAGGCATATAAAATACTAATTAGAACCAACGTGAGAAATACAACGTGGAAATGGCTGCAGAAAATGGCTAAACTCTCTCCTCAGAGCACCGTAACTATCCCAGAGGTGAGGGAGATCACCACTTGCCTGGTGAGGGCACATGGGGACCCGGGGGCCAGGACTTCATTTCCCAGTGGTGTCAGATTGGCCTAAACAAGAGGAATGACTCACAGGAAAGTCCACAACAGATTAGAGTCCAGGCCTAGAAGAAATGGGCAAACAGTGTTGACAAGCTGTGGAAGATAAGGCCGGAAATAGTTCAGGCAATTGTGGAAGGTCGTTAGAGTCCGATAAAGGACATAGGAGATTAGACTTCATCCTGCTCGGAGGGGAGTTCCAAAGGAGGGTTGTTTAATGGTCACAGCAAGACCTTGACGAAGCAGATACTGTGGAAAGAGTCCTCTGAGAACACTGTTTGTGATACAATGGAAAGAGCAGGAGGCGCTTGGGAGGAGAAAAAATCAAGTATGGCGCTACGGCAGAAATGAGTCAGGGAGAGAGACTGGATAGGGAGAGACGGAAGGAAAAGAAATGGGGAGACAGACTTTCGCAAAAGCAGCACCTCAGGACGCTCTGGATCCTTCCTCTGGCTCCAGGCAGAAGTCGCAGGTGCTAATTCCCATACTGTGGTGGCTCTTCTCAAACCGCCCCTCAAGACAAGGCTGTTTAGCGAGAACCCCTCTTCTGCCCATGCACAAGTAATTACTGGTCTGAGACATATTTGTTTCTTTAAGTGACTGTGGTTAAAAAATTGGGGATAAAAAGCAGAGATCCACCTTTGAAGTTCTGCCCTACATGAAAAAATAAAGCAAAGCCAGGTGTGAGGGAGGCCATGGGCGGGAAAGGAAAGGCCAAAAGGTAATTTTCCGTCTAGTTTTCTCAGGAAAGTCTAAGTGTTCCTCACAGAGACCCTTCCCCTGAGGAGAGAGGTTGTTCAGAGGGTCTAATTAAACAGTGTGTCAAAGTGTTCCGAGGGCACGAGCTATTCGTGAACATGTGTTAGGCATTATAAGAGAAGTATGTGCTGTTATCCCACGGCTTTCTCTGACATGCTTGATCTCTGCCTTCAGAAAGCGCTACTGACCCACGGCTACGTCAGATTACATCAGAGTTACTAGTGCAGATGAGTTGAAGGTAAAATTCAGGCTGTTAAAGCAACACAGAGGCTCACTCTAAAAACGCTTGCCTTCAAGGGCTTATTTCTTAGCTATCAACTTCATAACTAATTGATTATGTTAATAAAACTGGCAAAGGGTTGTAACAAAATACCACCCCGTTCTTCCTACACACTGGTGCACTGAACGCCTTAAAATCAATAACCTTCATGTAAATTTTTACTTAATGATGCATGTTATATTTCTTATATAAGGAGGGAAATTAACCAAAAAAATCCATTTGTACGCTGCATGACTTTCTAATTTTTATCTTTCTCTCCTTTCAAAAACTACTTCGATGTTTGCTGTGTACAGAAAGAAAAGCAAGTTACCCTGTGTCCGTTGTTTGGATTCATCTAAGACCTAATTGCCTCCTACAGGATAATTTTGCCACGAGTTTACAATTAGCATGCATTTCTCATGCATGAGTTGACCCAATTACATAACAAATTTTACCTTTGGGGATTTCTCTTGACTGCTTGTCTTCTGCCCACCATACAACTCAATTTCACACTGTCAGCAGCTGAACATGGTTACAGTCCGTCTCTGTCAAAATGATTTATTTAAATTACAAACAGAGACCAAATCCCCAGATAATCACCCCTACCCTCTCACGCGCACCCTCACATTCAGCTTAACTTTGAATCAAATCTTTTAATAGTCCATAGACACTGTATTCAATTATTTAGTTCCAATAATCCAATATTTCTGAAGCTAACTCATAAAGTCTCAGGGAACTAAATCAGCAGTGTCCTTGTGAGTTTATTAATGGGCGTATAATTTATTTTACATTCTAAGTCAATGAAAATTTATGTGGCTATATCAAAAGAGTTAGAATTAATTACATTTCAGTATCAAATTACAGACAGCTTTTGAACTTAGCTTTTCTTGCAAAGGAAGCAAGCTTTTCTTATGAATGGGTATGCTGGGTTGCAAGCGGCAGGGAAAAAAAAAGAGCATAGTTGCAAAACAGGGTACATAATCAAAAGTGTAGGCACTCCCAGAGTAGGAGAAATAGTCGGGTAGGCAGTAATGTAAGGGCACGCGTGTAGGCACACAAAACTCTTCCCACTGTGCATCAAGGACTGGCACAAACGCAGGCAGATCTGATCATGGTAACTTACTGTTTCCATCTGTCTGTGAAAGTCTAGGACTCTCTTATTGGTTTCTTTTTCTTTCGTCTTCATATGATATTTTTCTCCCACCTATGATAAACTAGAAAATAAACACCTAGCTTTTATCTACATCATGAAGGCTATCAAAACCTCCTGGGGCTATAGTTTGCCATTTTATTTCCCAATTTATCCCTAGACTGTGTGAGGCGATGGAAAGTGGGCATGAGCAGGGGCAAGGAAATACATCCGTCATCCCTGGCAGGCCACACCGAGTTCCTGCGACGTGTGCTGAACACACTGCCTTGCCACCCTGTTGCGTGTACCCTGAACGAATGGATGATGAACACATTGCTTTGTCACCCTGTTGCACGTACCCTGAAGGCTCGCTCTGTTTAGAGGTTGGAAGGTGGGAACCACCTGAAACTAGAGCTGTAACAGCAATCTCTACATGGATGAGATTACATACGCTTTAATGCTCCCCAAAGGCACAATATTCTTCTATTCACTTCTGTACATGTACCTTCCTAAACTATGGTTAATAAACATGCAAGGATAGGTAAGAACTGGGGACAAAAGGAGCCATATGACAACTGAGTGACTTAATTGTGAACACCCATAGAACCCTGAGATGCTAAGACAGAACTTCTCACAGAGCTCCCCAGCAGCAGGCCGCTGCAGATAGACTTGAAATAAACCTGAACTTGTAAACATTGCCCTCGGTTAAATTATTCAGCTGAATATCCTGACTTCCCATTTTAAAAAAAAATCTCTAATCCCATGAAATAAACAAAGTCAGTCATACTTCCTCTGATATGAACATCTTAAACTAAAATGAAGACATCAACAGAACATCACTGGGAAAAAAGGAGAATGCTATTTTAAAAGCCCAGTTCTGCTTCTTTCCTATAGGTAAGTAAATTCCAAACTCCACCTCTTTTCTTGTCCTTTCTGCTGTTATCCTGGGTAATGTGGCAGAAGCACTTCAAGTGTCGGTACTTAATAAATCCCCCGTGTTCACTATGTTGTCATTATGGATATCAAAACAAAGGAGGCAGGGCTAACCCATATTTACTCCTTTTATTACTCAAAATTTGAAATTTAGGGTTTTCTTTATCCCACACCCCCATAGCATTTGCGGACTGAGCGGGTATTTCCAAATGGCTTCAGTTCCTAGACAAATGAACATGAGAGCGCCTGAAAATTTTTCATAACAGTGACAGACACACACAAGCAATCAAAAATGCCCACTCATCCATAACATATTACCCCAAACACCTCGGAGTTATTAAATTCACAGCTTCATGTCCAAAGGAGATTAACAGCAGCTTAGAAAGAGCCACTAAATATCCAAAGGTAAAATGAACTGGAAATATATTCTATAAAGCAGATCAAAAAGAAAAATATAGACTATAATGATCACTCAGCTTCCCCCATCACCTGGGGTCTAATGGAAGACTCAACACACAACCCTCATCTCTTCTGGTCACCAGGGTGAGACCCACCCAACCATCTCTAGCAGGAAGATTCTAGAGTATTCCCAGTTTAGACACTTGCTCACTTATTTCTCTCAAAACAGAAAAAACCCAGGTCGCACTCAAAATTTTCTGTGTGGGTTTTGCCTGAATATTGTTCAGTGGGTTTAAATGACAGTGGTCTGGAAAACTAGAATAACCAACACGGTGGTTTCCAGATCAACCTGGATTTTTAACAGCAAGAGACTCTGGAATAATGTGGAAAAACCCAGTGCAGAACGGAAGAAACTTATAAAGTTGTGGTCTGATAAATGAGAAATAAATTCACCAGACCTCAGAATATTCTGCAGCTTCCGTTCTTCCGAAGTAGGAGACCAGGATTTATTTCCAGTGCATGAACTGGCTTTTTGGAGCCCATTCCCTATACCTTGCTCAGCAGTGATGTTGGGGGAGAGGCTTGGTCCTGCCTCAACTTGATATGCCATGGGAGTCCCTACCTTTTCTGGGGAGTGGATGGGGGCTTGGGTGGGGGAAGTGTAGGAGGCAGAGGGAGGAGGGGAGAGAAGGGAACTGTGTTTGGTATATAAAATGAAAAACAAAACTTTTCAATTAAAAAAAATTAGAGTCTTAATAGAAATAATGTAAAATCTTTACTGTAATCCAGTCGCTGATAGACCTCATCATGGTTAAATGAACAACTACTGCAATTACTACAATTGCTAACACCAAGAGCACGCAGAAGGGGAATGGCTTTAAGATATGGCCTGATTTGGATGCTTTTAAAGCTGACTACTCTCTGCCTCATTGTTGTTTGAACAGACTGCAATGTACATGACAATTATAGATTAATACATACCTGCATCGTAAGGGGTTTGGCATGATGAAGAATGGATCTGCAAATGACTTCTGGCATTGAATATAAAATATTCCTGCTAATGATAAAGTTTGGCGAGATGATCAGTTATTTTCTAATTACTTATGAACACAGACTTAATTTGAACATACATGAAAAGGCTTACCTTTGAATGAGCCGCAATCCTCATGTTAGCTGTCACGTGGATGTCTTAAGTAGAGTTGTTTAGCTCTTTGAGGATTAAGTTTCTATGCCAGTTGAACATTTGAGATAGAACTGTAGTGTGTACAACATTTTAAAGCTCTGAGCAGAACTATCCATGAAATACACCCATAGTTTGTGTTTTCAAGCAAGAATAGTGTTTTGATTTGAGAAAAGAATGAATGGGAGAAAAATGAGGGTGATTATTTCTATGATTCTTTTTTGGAAGTCCAAAGAGTCATAAGAAAAACCAAACGATGGATATCATCAGATCTTGGAAGTCAACTTCTTCACTCTAAATGAAAAAGTCAATTCTAATATAAAATGTCCACATAAAGACCAAACAGGGTAAACCTTAGGGAATGTGATGAAAAGAAAGGCCTCTTCCCAGCCCTGAAATAACATCTTAATCATCAAATATTTCTGTTCTTGAATTTTTGACAACTACCATTTTCTTAAATTACATGCTAAACTCTAGTTGAAGTAGTATGTGAGTGTAAATATACATATATGTGCATGTATCTCATGACCAAGCCCCCAAATCAGTAAATTTAAATGTATCTGCTAACTGTAAGCATTTCCTAGAAATTAGGGCTATATTACTTATAACATCTACATACACAAGTACGTACATATACACACTTATAATACCTGTACAAGTGATAGCCACCATATCATGAAATAGTGGTATGAGCTTTGCATGTTTGTTCACAACTATATCATACACGACTGTCGATTTCCATTCTGGAATTCAAAGTTAAACTACTCCTTTGTAGAGAAATACATTTTGACAAATTTCATAAAATACCTTGGAAGAAATACAATCACAAATATGAACTACAAAAGTTAAGAATGAACCATTTAGCCAGCTTTACTAAGTACTAAATTCACATTCTAATGTGCCTTGGACTTCTGCCAGTCCCAATTTTTGTTATTTTGGAAAATACATTACTAAAAAGATATGACTTCCAAGCAGAAAGTAACTATATATACAAATGTTTATTTCTAAAATTAGATGTAACATATGATTAACAGATATCTAAAGTAAACACATAATTAGAAAAAAAACAGATTTTTTAAATAGACGCAAACTATGTATTAACTTTATATGGTGATCTACAGGGAAAAAAAACTGTCAGAATTTTAAATTACAAACATTTACTTTTGACCAAATTCGAAGGCTTGGAGATATTCAAACTATATGAAGAAAATACTGAATTATAACTGGTCGGCTGTAGAGAGACAACTGTGAGGGAATCTGAGGGGAAAGCTTTAATAGGTGAAGTTGGCACGTTTTATGAGCAGACTGGACACCACTCAGCAGCAGATACACTTCACACTCACGCTCCATTCCCATGCAGAGACGCATCCCAGAGGCGCCCCGTATCGAGAAAAGCAGCACCTACGTTACTGATTTGCTCCTGGGTCCTCTTCAGTCTCTGCAACTCAGGAGTATCCGTGACGATGCTGAAGCCCCTCCCTTTGCTTTCTTCAAAATCTCTTTTGTACTTGACCTGAAAAGAAAGAGGAAAATTCATGTGTGTGTACATGTGTGTACATGTGTGTACGTGTGTGTACGTGTGTGTACATGTGTGTGCATGTGTGTGCATGTGTATGTGCATGTGTGTACATGTGTATGTACATGTGTATGTGCATGTGTGTACATGTGTGTACATGTGTGCATGTACACACTCTCACTCGAACAGAAAAAATAAATAGGAATCACAGATCCCACGCAGGATAGACAAGGGCCCCAGAAGATGCTGGAATTGGAGACCATGCTACATGCCAACATGCCTACATGCACAGCCCAGCTCTCAGAAAGAATTATCCTGAGAGGCATGGGGGCGGGGAGAGAACTAAGCAGACAAGGAAGTTTGTGTTCCAGAAGTTTTCCCTGTGGCCTGTCTGGTCTTCAGGAGGCTACCTATTCTTTGCATTCTGGTTCCATCTGTTAAACAATGATAACCATAGAAGCTATTTAACTGAATACAGGCAAAAGATCAAATGACCTAGTAAATGTGTGTGGCTAATTGGTACATGTATTTCACAACAGGTACTAATACCACCGTTGATGCTGCTATTTAAACTGCCACTAGTGAAGAAGAAAGTAGCAAGGGGAATTAAATATTATATTTAATATTATAAATATAGTACAAGGCCCATCTTGTCAGTGAAAAAAAAAAAAACAACTCTTGGAGCCTGGGCTGCCCCGAGTAGGAGAGACACGAATCAACAGTCAGCCATGCCTGCATGAAGTCCCCTCCTATGTCATACAGCAGAGCATATGGGTACGATTACACTGTGCCGCACTGACAGATGTCGAGTAGATAAATACTTATGAAAATATTTATATAGAAGGCCACACCTCGGGATTAGAAGGTGTCTCACATTGACCCTCGGTACTCTGTGTGCAGAGCTATTATAGATGCTTTCGGGGGGGTCACACAATTCTATAATCCCAGCATTAAGAAGGTAAAGCAGGAAGACCAAGTGTTCCAGATCAGCCCTAATTACACAGTGAGATTCTGTCTTATTTTAAAAGGGACGGAGATGTAGCCTAGCAAGGTCAAACCCTGGGTTCAATCCCAGCACCACAAGTACATTAAGAGAAAGACTCTTTTGTATCAAGACTAACAGGGGCTGGGGGGGAACAACCTTGGATAGATCCTGCAAAGTCTCTCTCCTGTTGACTGCGCAGTGACAGTTCCTAACCCAGAGAAACACTTGTTTTGTTCATAACAACATACACTATTATCTTCTTGGTTTTTTTTTTTTAATCTCAAATCAAGAACAAGGGAAACACATGTCCATAGCATATAATCTCCGTTTTGCATTCAGAACTAAAAGCCACAAGTTAACAGCTAAATTATTACGGGTTTGTTGCAAATGTGGATCCTACATAGGTTTGAAAGTTTTCTTAGTGGGACCATCTCACTGAATCACACTCAGGTTTATAAACTCAATCCTGTCAAGAATCGTTACCCTTGAGGCTACTGAAAGATTTTCTTTGGCCAGCTGAGCTCCAAAGGAAAAAAAAAATTAAAAAAACAAATGGAAAAATTTAGGAAATTCATCAGTTTTAACTTAGCAATATCTAATTTTCTCTCCATACTTTCCTTAATATTCTCCATAAATTCCTAAAAGTCCTAAGACCTTTACTTTAGCTCTTGCCATAAATAAATGATCCAATAAGCGGTTATATTGTTATTGCAGAGAAAATGCTGAGTGAGCTGGGCTTTCCACCTCACTCTCCCAGCATTCACGACGACGGGGCCCGGGTCTGAAGACACGCAGGCCCAAGGCACGGTCTCAGTGTATCAGTCTCCTAAGGGCGGCTGGATGGCTTTGCTAGCAGTGAGAGACAGGCTAGCAAATACTGGAGATATGAGAAGATCACACCGCAATGGCCACACTAAGCATGGAGCCCTTCCAGGGAAGCCGGTTTCCCAGTCACACCCCTCCGTCCCACGGCAGCTCCAGAGAAAGCACCATATTTCATTCTTTCTGGTGTTTGCCTTGAGTACGAATTTCCAGAGAAGGAAATAAACGAGAAAATATACTGCGTACTGAAATGGTATGTTTGGAACTGATTAGCATCCGGCTGCCCTCGCCACAGTCACAGGACTCCTATGAACAGTTTGGTTGGGGCCTGCCTACTCAAGTGACTTGTTTGGAAAGTGTGCAATCTTCGCTGCAAATGGTTCTCAGTGTTTTAGACGCCGTCTCTTCCTTTGTAATGATGTGGTACACTATCAACACCCTCTCATGCGCCGACCACCCAGCATCTGTTTACTAGATCCAGGGAGCCAGGGAGCCATTAGTCAGCTCTGTCCTCTGCATGCTCCCGCCGGCTTGCATCCTACCCAGCCGCAGAGCATCTGCAGAGGCTCATGGGAGTGGCTCAAGAAATGTTTCAGAGGAGTAAAGCCAAGGAGAAAAAGAGAGAAGAGAAACTGAGAAGACAGTGGGGGCTGCTAATCAGACCTAGAGATCAGAGAGCCAGAGCCATCTCAGAAAAGGAAATAAAAGTGGCTCTCCACGGACCAGCATCTGCCAGAGGCCCATGAGGAGGGATGAGAGCCAGGGCACTCAGCTGAACACCCAGATCACATTTGGGAAATACCCACTACCACTGTGCGCTTATGAATTAACTTACCTGACACAATGATTCGAGTGCTTATTGGCCTCATATCAGCAGCTCTTTCCCAGCCTCTTCCCAGTAAAATAAAAGAAGAAGAAGAAGAAGAAGAAGAAGAAGAAGAAGAAGAAGAAGAA
>JABTXL010021644.1:5697412-5743944 GCA_025134845.1 Neodon shergylaensis
AGAAGAAGAAGAAGAAGAAGAAGAAGAAGAAGAAGAAGAAGAAGAAGTGCTTTTTCTTCCCTTGTGCTCAGCATTGGGTACAAAACTTTCACGTCAGGTCTTTTGTCTATCAACTGTTTTTTAAAAACAGTTTATCATGATGACTGCTCACATAACAGCGGCCTCTAAGGAATGTCCTCTCTGGACTTCCCCCCCTTGAGGCTTTACTTCTTCAGTCACTTGTTCATTCAAGTGTTGTTCCTGGGGTGAAACTTATAATGCACAGGTACATGAAATAAAAATCAGGTGTAAAGCCTAAAGATTGATTCATGCGATTTCACTCATGGACCAAGACATGTGATCTAGCCAGCGAACCTCTGCTTACAGAAAGCTAAGTTACCCATTCTAAGTCCCTTCATCTTATTGCAGATGTTTGACTAACAGCAGAAAGTTGAGGCATCGAAGCAGAGGTAAATCCAGAGCACGAAAGGGTATCATAGAAAGGGAATTCCAAACATGAGCTACCGAGGAGTGCCAGACGTTCAAGGGGCCCCATAGGTCATACCACATGGGGCAGGGCAGAAAGGCAAGCAGAAGGAGAGGGGAATTTAGCCTTAAAGCAGCTTGTTGGAACATGCTTAAGAGAAGCCTAAAGCCTATGGGCATATTTACTACTGATTGGTGTTCCTGTGTTTGTGACTTCATTTTTTAAAATTTTTTTTATTATGTATACAATATTCTGTCTGTGTCTATGCCTGCAGGCCAGAAGAGGACACCAGACCTCATTACAGATGGTTGTGAGCCACCATGTGGTTGCTGGGAATTGAACTCAGGACCTTTGGAAGAGCAGGCAATGCTCTTAACCTCTGAGCCATCTCTCCAGCCCCGTGACTTCATTTTTGATACAGTGAGATCAACGACCAGTTCCACCAGCTTGAAGGACACCACAGAAGCATCACATTCTGCTCACTGGAAGGTTGTAAGGGATGTAACATCATAAGACTACATGCAAAAGTCTTAGATTGACCTGCAAAACATCCTCAGCGAGGCCGTGACTTGTGCGGCTCACTAGAATCCGAGACACTCAAGAATGTGGGCCATCTGCTTTGTTGGCGTGGTGGTGTGCACACATTCGAGGTTTAATAACTTCTTCAAGATTGGTTACTGTTCGGTCTTGGTCTTGCATTTTTAAAGCCTAAAATGCAAAATATTGGTTCTCCTACAACACCCTGTGGGAATTAAACACTGCACAGGAAAATCTGATTGAAGGTGAAGTTAATTTTAACAAATACTAAGTCAAAGAATTGAGTTCAAAGGTAAATTTGCTTTTTAAAAAATAATACCATAATTTGTAAATGCATGGCTAATTAAATGAAATTAAAGATATAATTAACTTTTCAAAACATAATCAAAATTCATTAAAAGTAATTTCCATGAATTCTCATCTTCAAATTAGCCTTCCGTAGCATCACAGAGACACTTGGAGAGGTTTACAAATGTTTCAGGTTTCCATGTAATAACATCCAACTCTATCAGATTCGGGGATTCCTTTTTCAAAAATGAAGGCTGTATTACAAAACAAGTAATCTAAATATATAACAACCTAAAAATATGTAATGTTTTCAGTAATTTTTTGTCTCAGCTCCATAATGATCATACACAAGACTCTTGACTATGTCTGACTAGTTCTGAGCAGAGACTCACTCAGTCAAGGACAAATTAGTCTTGTGGCCCAGCTGCACCCCTTACTAGCTATGGGACCTCGCTGAGACTCTGCTTCCTCGAGCACAGAACAAGTATAATTGCAATAAAATACTGACAGCTCCTTGGTGTGTAAGTTAAATGAGATGGTGGTAATGCCGGGCATCCAGGAATGGCTGCTATGTGCCAAGCTCTATACCGGTCACTTTACATATCGTGGGAATGCAGACTAGATAGGTATTGCATTCAGCAGGTGATGTGTAAGAAGCCCAGAGCATCCCATCTCCATAAGCAAGTATCTACTCCACCCGGCCATTAAACATCCAGGTGAAGTATGCCGTCATTTGGTGAGCACTGTGCCATCAGCAGCTGAGACCTCCTTCCATCCTCCTTTCTCCAAAAATAGAAATAAATAAATGCAGGAAACACAAATGTAAATGTTCTTTACATAAAGTCTCAGGCAAACACTGTTAAATAGGTACTTTGGCCCATTGTATAAGAAAGGAAAGCTTAACTTCATGAAGCTAGCAAAGGGCAGAAATCCCACCATCTTGGCAACTTCACTGCTATTACTTCCCACTGTATCTGAGAACTTTAAAAATGCTGAAGTGACAGAGGCAGGCAGATCTCTGTGAGTTCGAGACCAGCCTGGTCTACAAGAGCTAGTTCCAGGATAGGCTCCAAAACCACAGAGAAACCCCGTCTCGAAAAACAAAAACAAAAACAAACAAAAAAAATGCTGAAGTAAAAAATGTTAAACTGAATACAAATGAGATCTAACAACGTTCTGCACACGGACAGAGATGGGTGTGCAAACTGCTGAGCGATTGTTTGAGGAGGGTGTCAGACAAGCTGCGTAGCTTAAAAGTTAGCCCCTTCATTACCTGGGATAGATCCAGTGGGGTCGCAAAACGACGGGGAGAATCACTCAGAGTTGAGTGAACCCAGCCTACATGTCGGCACAAAAGTCGTTCTGCTGTAACATGGTTGATGGTGACAATCATCCACGTGTCCAATTAATGGTGACCACATGTGTGGTATCAATGCCCAACATGTAGTACCGGTGAAAATGTTGATTCAAAGCAAATAAATAAACAAACAAACAAACAAGCCCACAGTGACAAAGAAAACTGGTGCCAGAGTACACAAATCTTTTTAAACTGTTTATCCTTTAGATAGCAACTCTCATATTAAAGATCTACATGGGCTTTTTTTGGGGGAAGGGTGTTGTTGTTGTTTGGTTTGGTTTGGTTTGGTTTGGTTTGGTTTTTTTGAGACAGTTTCTCTGTAGCTTTGGAGCCTGTCCCGGAACTAGATCTTATAAACCAGGCTGGTCTCGAACTCACAGAGATTCGCCTGCCTCCACCTCCCGAGTGCTAGGGTTAAAGGCGCGTGCCACCACCACACGGCTGATTATGATTTCTGAATGCCAACAGCTTAACTCACAACACAGACTATTACCAAAATCAACTGAGCTGAGGCACTGTATATAGTTAAACGACTCACAGCACAGACAATTACAAAATCAATTGAACTGAGGTACCGTGTTTAATTAAATGAAGGCCAAAAAAGTTGCAACAAGAAACATTCTTAAGTGCCTATCTTGACGTATCAAGGCCTGGGATATGAGCAGTTTCCAGTTAGGAAATAGTTCATCTGGAAGTTAGGAACTTAGAACACAAGTTACATTCCAACTGTGATGAAGAAAGAAACCAGAGTAAACTGGGAACCAAGCAAATGCACACAAACCGTCGAATTAACACAAAATATCATAAGGAAAGTAACCTGTCCTTAGTCTCCAAGGGCCACAACTGATGAAAGTGACAGATGAGTCTACTCTCTTACCTACGCTTGCTCCTAACAGACTGATAATAGCATTAACATGACTCCTGACAGTCCTTCTGCACCTGCAGTGCTATGCTCCACCAGGCAAACACAAACTGCTCATCTAGAGGAAAACACGTTTCCTCCATGTTTTCAAATATGGGGTGAGGGAGTCCCTAGAGTGAAAAATGAAAACCAATGAGAAGCAAACCTATTCTAAAATAAGTATTCTTTCCATGTACGCTGTACGTTAATGGTACTAGAAATGCTTCCACGTTGTCAGTTTTAACCTCACTGATTGAGCTCAGCCGCCATTTTTAATCAAAAAAAATTTAAGACTATTCTCATTAAGTTGAAATTTGTTTACAATATACAAGAAGGAAATCTGACAGATGATTTGAAAGATGTCCTTTTTCTGTTCTTCCATGGAAAAGAAACTATTAAACATACTAGAAATTGTGGTCTCTCCATTTGTTGGATAACAGTGAAGGCTTCAGGCTGAAGATAGTGTCATTGTTAAGAAGCGTTAGCATGAGGTCTCCCTGCTTTGTGATAGTCACTACCATCTATTAAGGGCTTGAAGGTGGTAGACATTGTACCAGGTACTTCACAAACCATTTTGTTTAATCTTCAAAAAAAATCACTCTGCAAAAGACCTATTTTGACATTTTTTTGTACATGAAATATATGGAAACCTATATGGGGTCCACCTAAAACCTATTCCCACATACTTCCTACTTTATCCACCCAGGGATTCTTAGGAATCAGCACTTTCTTCATGGCCTATGTCCTTAACCATGGGCTGACCCAGAGAACATCAAACTCAGCTAGTTTGAGTCTCCAAGACTGGGAGACCTAAAGATTGAGATACAGAGGGAGACTCCCACTCTGGCAACTGAAACTCTAAGATATAAAACTCTGGAACTCTCTATAGCCATGCTTGTCCCTGACAGAACCCACAGGGCTGGCTTTAGTTCTACATCCTGTCTTGATGACCTCTGACTCCTGGTACTGCAGAAGTCCTGGAAGGCACATCGCTTCTCTAGAGTTTGGGACTCGTTACCTCTGAGCTATCATTTTGTTTTCTTTTGAGACAATAAGGACTGAATTTTGTATCTCATGCAGCCAAAACTCCTAATAAGGAAAACAAGCCTACTGGCTACCATCGAAGGCCACTACTGCCACCAAGAAAGTAGTAGAACCACGGATTGCAACTGAGACCTGCTGTCGTCCCCAAAGTCTTTACTCTCCCACCCCATCTTTGCCGATTTGAAGACTGTGTAGAAGTCAGTGTGTCCTTTAAAGGAAAATGAAGTTTTAGCGAAAACAGACCAATATTTCTTTCAAAAGGCTTTCAACAAAATAACGTTAAATGTTAGTTCTTTTGGAAGACTTTAAAATATTCTTAAACAGCATAAACAAAATCAAGATCATAAGTAATTTTCCTATGAATTGTAGTCACTGGTCAACGTTGATGGTTCTTTAATGGCTACACATGCTACTAGTTAGATGCCCAATAGGTGTGCATCAAATGAGTATCTAAGATACCAGCCTCAAAATGAAACTCTGAAATGACTGCAGTCCTGAAAGTCTCTAAGCTAATTCAGTATTTCAACAGGGAAAAATTAGATACCAAATATAACTCGAGCAAATTCCAAAGCTTGAGAGTTAATCTTGTGCGACGAGCTACTAAACCAGTCTGTAGACTGATTGCTAACTTCTCTCAGCTGCCTGCCTGTGAATGTTCACATTTCATGACTCAGTAAGTACAGGGGATTCTAGGGGCGCTTGCAGTCTTCTCGTCTGCTTCAGAGAGGCCCCATCTAGGCGGGTCCATGGCGAGGACCTCGGTAAGTACATATCTATGTAAATCTTCCAGAAGGACTTAGAGGCTTTCCTTTCCCTCTAGAATAAACATTGCAAGAAGCAATGGTTTGGGTTCGTTTTATTTGTTTTTGTTTGTTTTGCCTTATATTGTGGGAATACAGGAGAACTGGATTGTATAGTTATAAAGAGAATATAAAAGGTGACCCTTAAAGTATCCTAAGTAGAAAAGAGGGTTCAGGTGGAGAGTGTCTGAGAGCTTTCACTTCAATGAATAATCCTAATTTTGGAATGCCACTCTGCCCAGGCCCATGCACATCACACTCAGACATTTGCCCGTAAGTGAGAATACAGCTATTTGAGAAAGAGGAATATGTTGGCGTTGCCAACAAGCCAGGTGGTCCCACTGTTTGGAAACCATCTGGTCTGAGTTTTCTCTTTGTCAGCACCATCAGTACATCAGTAGCAAGAGCTATTATGAGAATTGTGTGTATTCAGTCCTTTAAATAAACTCAAACAAAACTACCCTAAATGTAAATTTGTTATTTCTTTGAATTATGCTTTCAGGCTAGAGTGGAAATCGTATCAAGACAGATGTGTTATACTCTAAAACCCACCTACACCACGTAGCATCACTAAACTGTACTGCATAAAGCTAGCAATGCCTTCAGCCTAACTCCAGCAATGCCTGGAGGCTGTGTCAGCCTCTAGGGGGGTCACGTCTGTCTAACCCACCACTTGCAAAATGGAGAATTTTCTCCTGAGGTAGCTGCCAAAACAAATCAATATATTCAGTGTGCTCTGTCTAGGGTTTAGATATTGAGAATGCTCAGATTTGGTACTTAATCAATTAAGAACAAAGGGGCTCTAGGAAAGTTAGATCTAATTAATCAAAGATTCCATGGCTCCTTGTCCCATGGACATGACAAATTAATAATAGGAACTCACCAAGTCACCACCTGCAAGTTCCTGCCCTGACTACAAAGCAGAAAGCAAGGGTGCGCTACAGAACGTTTGGCTTTTTCCTGTCCCTAAAATAAGGGAAGCTGGCTTACTAAAAATGCAGGCTCTCCACAGCACACATGTGTGAACAGACACTGGCATTAATAAGCTCTGTATCCTAAGACCTTAATCTTAGCTTCAGCCCAAGATAAAGTTCCTAGACCCAGATGTTTTTATCAAAATACTCAAAAGTCAGATCTCCCTAAATGCCAGCATCTCCCCTCCAAGGCGGGCCTCCATTTCAGTGCCCTTTAGATAGAAGCCAGAAGTCACCATGTCACATCCACTTAAGAAGGGACAAATTAAAGAGGTTAAAGTAGTGACCTCAAGTTAAGAGAGAGAGAGAGAGGCCGTGGAGATGGCGCTCCTCCTCCCAGCAGGTCATCCTCGTCCCCTTTCTCAGCACCACGGTTTGACTTGTCGGAACCGCTTTTCTTCATCGGCACCTGACATCTAAATCATCTGACAGGCACGTAACCTTATCAAATTTCTAGTTACAGTGCAAATAGAGGTAACAAACCATATCGACGGAAATGGGTAGCAGCCACACAAAGAGCTGGGGCTGCAGCCAAGAAGATGGCCACTCCAGGCCTGCTGGCCTGAAAGCCCCCAGCAAAGGGAGGAGGTCCGAGCAAGATAAAAGTTTCATTCCACAGAATCCAATCACTGCTCCGATTCTCCTACCCGAGATCAAATCAACCAAAAGGCTCCACATCAGGGTTGAAAAGCATCGTGAAATCAATGGTGTTTATCCGCTCCAACTAGCACTTAAGCTTAAAAGGTAAATGTGACTAAGGAAGGCATCCGAGTGATGCCTTTGAAAACCCTGGACCCACTACAGAACACAGTAATGCAAAGCGCCGGGTTACGAAATACCATTTCCCAGAGTGGTGTTAGTATGCAAAGACCAGCACAGCCTCAGCTTCCTGCTAGTATCTGCACAGGACAAACGGGGAAAATAGCAGGTAATGGGTCACATAAAAACATCATCATTTGACCAAAATTCATTATGGACAGGAAAGAAACTGTCACAATAGTAATCACCATGATGCATAATTCATATATGCTAACAAATGCATTTCTCAGAAGTTACCCGATCTAAAAACATGGGATGGAACATAGGCAATCTTGTGTGTGGTTATATGTACAGGTGGAGGTCAGAGGTCAGTCATCATTGTTGGTCCTCAGGAGCTATCCATGTTGGCTTTTGAAGCAGGGTCTCTCATGGTATCTGGAACTCACAGATTGGGTTAGGCTGTCTGCCTAGCAAGCCATGGGGATCCGCCTGTATCTCCCCAACACTGGGATTGCAAGCATGTGTCGCCATGTCCACCTAGGTTTCAGGTGGGTCCTCTTGCACAGTAAGCACTTCCTCAGCTGACCTTTCTCTCCCACCCAATAAACCCTTTTTCAAAATCTACTGTTTGTTCTTTCATGTAAATGCTCTGGCTCACAAAATTTATGGAAACAAAAAATAGGGAATTAAATATTTTTTTAAAAAAAAAAAACGTAATGAACTAGGCAATCATCTAATTAAAGGGCAAACTCAAAATTAGATTTAACTTCATCCGACCATAAACATCTTACTCTCCTGGTTGAGGCCTTTCAATTCCAGTTCCAGAAAAGGCTCAGTCGGGCTGAGATACTCACATCAGGACACCAAATCCTTTTAATTTTCTTAATGAAGACAGATCAGTAACAGCCGAAAGCGCACCGCTTATTAGGATGAGGGCGTCACATCTCTGCTACCCTGCTTGTCAGGTCTCTTGGTACAAGTGACAAGGAGAGGTAATGAGACACTTAACAATCTCAAGAATTTGGAAAGTCTGAGTGTTATGATTGGGCTATACAACGCCCCCAGAGACCCCTGTGTCTACAAGTTTGGCGGTCAGCTAGTAGCTTTATTTTGGGAAGTCATGGACCCTTCGGGACATGGCGACACAGTTCATATTATCCCTGCCCCTTCCTGTGATGCTGCCTGTCTCCTGGTTCAAGCATATGCAGGCCCATCACCATGTGGTCCTACCGCCACGGATGCTGCCACTTTGCCACCATGCCCTTCCCACCACAGATAGCTGAAATAAATAATCCCCGGGCCTGGGAGCCCCAATAAACCTTTGCTTCTTGAAACTGCTTCTGCCATGTATTTGTCACAGTGAGCCATTAATACAATGGGAACTTCTGAGCGCTAAGGAAGTGCTTGTGGGAGTGGGGCCATGTGGGAGCTACTCCTCTACAGGAAATTCAGCCACCTGTGTTAAAACTGGACTCTAGCAAGGGTGCTCTGAATACAGGTTTTTTGGAGGGTTTTTGTTGTTGTTGGTCTGTTTTGGCTTTTTTTTTTTTTTTTTGGCTAGGACTCTGAGACCTCAATGGACTAGTTTGAGCTTAGACAAATATCAAAGTGTTGACTGTTGAAAGAACTCAGATAAGCTTAGTTTGTAAGTCAAAGAGTCTTAATGCCCATGCAGTACCTAACAAAACCCACCGTCATACTGTGCAAGTGCTGGTCCAGAATCCCTGTGCCCTGAGAAGCATTGACTAGAAAAGATGCGAAGTTCAGACACAGACCTTCGAAACCAAGGAGAAATCCTGAGAGAAGGATGTCTGTCCCAAGTGTCATCAAAAGGCAGCACTGGCTTCTTTGAAAGAGGAGGGGCAGAGACAGAGAGATAGTGAAAACAATGCAAAGTCATTTTGCTGTTGGCTTCAGAAATACAAAAATGAAAATAAAAGTAAAAGTAAAAACAACACAATCTGTGTTACTTCCTTCTGAACACTACAGCTTTTCACAATAAACACAAAACAGCTTGCTGCTTTTCAAGGTGGCGGGCACTCCTTGAGTACCCAGCATTCATCACGTTTTACTTGGGGAGCATCTTCTCTTTCCATTGAAAATATTGCTCTCTCCAGAGAGAGATAATTTGAAACTAGCTAGAGCATTACATTTGCTTCTCAGTAACAGAAAAGCCAATCAGGGCTAGGGGATCCCAGGGGCGCTGTTTCCCGGACACCTCTCTTCCATAGGTCTGGCAGCTAGACAGATGCAGACTGAAGGTGTAGCTGTCACCTTGCTACCACAAGGCAAGCCAGACCGAAAAGAAGACACAGAACTTGGAGATGGGACATATCTGAACCCCTTTTGGCAGTCTTCCCCAAACACCAACTTCACTCCCGGACTCAGGCATCAGTGCCAACAACTCTGACACTAGCTGGCGTTGAGATACCCGGCACTAGCAACGAGCAGTCCTAACTGGTTCATTCGTCTACATGCCATCAGCCCGCAAATGTCTAAAAGGGCTTGGGGGTCTTCTAGATTGCTTTCCTCTCGGTATCATTCCTTCCATGCGCCAGGCCAAAAGTTAACACAGCTGCTTGTGGTGGAAGTCTAGTTAGCACTCTAATCAGAAGAGAACTAACCGGAAGAGAACTAACCGGAAGAGTACTTGCATAAGGCTTGAGAAGGCATGCGCAGTTACAGAATCACAGAAATCGCCATCAGCACCTCTGAAACATTTAGTTATATTGTTACTATTGTGTGTGATGCATGTGTTTCCATCATGGTGAGCATGCAGAGATCAGGGAACAATGCAGTGGAATCCATTCTCTCCCTTCACTTTCTCAGGGGCTCCAGGATCAAATTCAGGACGTCAGGCCTGTGAAATAAACACCTCAGCGTTGAGACATCTCACAAATAATTTTTTTTTTAATTTTCGAGACAGGGTTTCTCTGTAGCTTTTTGGTGCCTGTCCTGGAACTAGCTCTCGTAGACCAGGCTGACCTCGAACTCACAGAGATCCGCCTGCCTCTGCCTCCCGAGTGCTGGGATTACAGGCGTGCGCCACCACCGCCCGGCTTCACAAATAATTTTTTAACAAATCCTCAGAATGAAGTCCTCTCCCCCAAACAAATGCACATAAATAAATGTTGAAAGCATATGTATGGACAGAAAAGCAATTACTACTATTGATTGAAATCATCACTTTTAGCAAAGGGGTTCTGACTTTTCTTTGTGAAATAGTTTAACTGGGGCAAGAATTCAGTTTTCTAGAGTTTTCTGGGGTGTCACTATTCAAGTTGCTGGCAATAGTGACATCAAAGCAAAATAAATGAAAATACAGCCAAACTACTATTTAAGGCAGTTTCCAGAAGTGGGATCTTGTAACAAGAAAGCTAAAAACAAGATAACTATGAATCAGCGGCATCTACTCATGATCCCCTGTTTCTGTGGAAAGATATTTTCTTCATTATGCAAAATGTCTAAGCATGGGGACAGACAAGTGTCCTTTTGAATACATTGTCGTCACTTAGGACGTTGACAAAGGTAATCAAAAATTCTTACTATTGGGCTTGTAAAGCAGTTGGGTGGTAGGGTTATTGTGGCTTGTTTAAGGCGCTATGTTTAATTCTTAACACTGAAGAAGAAAGAGGAAAGGAGGGGAGTGAGGGGGAGTAGGGGAGGAAAGAGAGAAAAGAAGTTCTTGCTATGCACTTCCTCAAAACCATCTGTGTTCATTATCTTTGGATATTTTGTTCCTAACCAACTTGGAGCTTTGTTTTTCAACTATAGTTTTCTTTAGAAATGCCAGTTAAAGGGGGGTGGGGTGGGCGCTGAAGAGATGGCTCAGTGCTTAAGAGAATTAGCTGCTCTTCCAGACAATCAGAGTTCAATTCCCAGCACCCACTTGGCAGCTCACAACTGTCTGTAACTTAAGTTCTAGTTAATCTAGCTCCTCTCACACAGACTTACATGCAGGCCAAATACCAATGCACATAAAATAAAATTATTTTTTTAAAAAAAGAAATGCCCATTAAAAATCCAGGCATGAAGGTACAAACCTCCTTTGTTACTCAGGAGGCTGAAGCAAGAGAATCATCTGTACCTGGGAGTTTGGCAAAGGCCTTAGCAACATATTAATGTTGCATCTCCAAGGAAAGGAAGAGAAGTATCCATTCAAAACAATAACAGATAAATTCTGATAGCAAGATGATCATGCCCAATTTTACATTTTGCAGAGATCTGACTGTAAAGCGGATCACTGTACAACCTCAGATGCTCACTAGAACCTTCACCTGGGATACAGTTCCAACAAAGAATAAAGAACAGGCTGAGCTCAGAAGCAGGTACCGTGGGCAATGGCCCTGTGGCTAAGAACATACACAGACAGAGGGCAAACAGTGAAAGTAACTCAACTCAAAACCCTTCATGTGCAAGGTGATAAAATCACCAACCTTCTCCGGGGGTCTGGGGGGATGCAATACCTTATTAGCTGCTCCATAAAACGTTCCAGAGAATTCGAGAGGAAAGATGGTGAGAACAATTGCCCTGAGACTAAGTCTCCAGCCAACCCCGAGATCAATGAATGCCTACATGAAGGCAGAATATGCACCCACCTACATATTGCTCAATTTGAATTTATTTGATTATTTTTGAAAATCATGGGAGTGGTACAGGGCGCTTGCTGAAGAACCTCTGGCAAGCTGTAACATCAAGCCTGGAAACCCACCCTCCTTCAGCGTTTCAGTTCTCCGCAGCCATAAACTTACCAGTTGCTATGAAATTGTAGAATTGCACCCAAAATATCTGTTCCTATGTATTTTCAGGTACCCAGTGATAAGCAGTTCTGTCTAATTGTGTATGGGCCACAGAAAATTTAAAGTAATTGGCCTGTCTAGGACCAGAATCCAAAACTTGGCTTCATTAGAATATGGCTAGGCCTGCAGAGCTATCCCCACCACAAACTAATGAGACATGCCAGGTGTTTCAGACTCCAGAGTCTACACTGGACACACACAACACAGCAGGCAGACTATCGCTATCCCTGAATGTATCAGACACAGTGAAACACTGTGATTGACTGTAAGTTATACCTTAGGTAATCAACTCAAACAATCATTTGAAATGCCTTGGGGAGCTGGCACTTAAAATTCTTCTACAGCAATTGCTTCCTTAAAGAGAAAGTAATTGACCCTAACTTATCTATTTAGTATCCACGTAGTTTATCAAGAGGTAAAAATATTAAACAGCCTTTAATCAAAATCTATAAAAAGGAAAAAGAGCACTTTCTAATAATGAGGTTTTCCAGGCAAACATCCAAAAGCCAACAGAAAACTTAGATTTTTTAAAAAGGGGTTCTTCAGTCTTCTAAAACTTACAGTTATATTAAAAGCAAGTTTAATATATATATTAAACAAGGAACACTGAGTTTTAAAAAGTTAATATCAAGCATGTGTAAGCTACATTGATTTCTGATCTCTTTTTAAATAAAACCTCTGTGATAGTGTTTCAACTTAATAACAAAATCCTTTTTTCCAAGTCATCTGAAGGATGTAACTGTCAATTTATCTGATAGAATCCAAAGTACAAAACTAAATAAATTAATGGAATAGAATGTTTTTTGTGTGGAACAAGATAAGATATTGAACAAAAACTATTCTTTCTAGAAAAAAGACAAAAAAAAGAAAATAGGGAGGGTGCTTTGCCACAAGAAGCATTTTGTTTAATCAGGATTTAATAATGAATTTTTTCCCATAAAACTTTGAAATTCACTTTTAAGCTAGAAAAAAATGAAAATATTATTTTAAAATATTTATATCTGAGAGAGAGAGAGAGAGAGAGAGAGAGAGAGAGAGAGAGAGAGAGAGAAAAGCAGACTCACAGAGAGACAGAAAGAGCACACAGGCATACCACAACACATGTGGAGGTCGTAGGGCAACCTCTGATATTGGTGCTGAGAACTGCATTTTCCAGTCTAGCTGGCTGTGAGCTTCCATGAAGTCTCCTGTGTCTGCTTCCTATCTCGCAGAAGGAAGGCTGGGATTCAGTTGCTGTGCTTCTCTATCTGACCTCATGTGAGCTCTAAGAATCCAAATTCAAGTTGTCATGCATGTGCAGCAAGTGCTTTCCCCAATGAGCGTCTCCCGAGGCCCACAGGGGAGTTCTATAAGCTGGGGTCATTATTTTATTCCACGGTTGTTTTCATTGTGTATTGCTGTCACAAACATCTGGAGCCAATAAATTCATAAAGAGGTTTACTCGGTTCACAATTTGTAGATCCACGAGTAAGGATCTACCTTAGTTTGGCTCTGATGCTGGCCTGATGGATGCACCAATGTCATGATGGACAGCGTCACAGTGATGGACAGACATGCAGCAAGGAGTGAGAAGCGCTTCCAGGAAAGTCAGGCAAGGAAGATGCTAGGTCTCACATCCAATTTTTATGTGAATTAAGCTGATCAGCCTGACCAGCCTTAATCCCCTCCCATGCCAGTGCCCCCATTACCTAGCCATCTTTCCTGCCACTTCCTAACGTCTCCACTATTGTGGAGTAGTCTTCAACAAATAAACCTCTGCTGAACACACAAAACAACATAGCCAAAATATAACCAGTTATAAAAGAAAACCCAAAATTTCTCCACCATTCATGTCTCAACACTTGCTCACTACAACCTGGTTTGACCATATCATGCCACAATTAGTCTTTGTTTCATGCACATTTACAAAACACCCCCACATGTGTAGAATTCCTTTGCATTCTGAAATAGATCTCAGCAAATCCATCTCAAGGAAGTAAGGCTCTCAACCCTGTCTAGGGACTTTGTCCAAGCCAGAGTCTAGGACACTCTAATCACATTATCCTTGCGTGAAATAGCAGAGCACAGATCAACTTTCTTACCATGAAATCTCAATCAAAGCTGCTAATAAAATTGCATACTAGCCAGCAATGTTTTCTCCTTAAATCCAACCTCCTCGGCTTGGTTAGTTAGTATAATAGTATATTATTTGTGTTTTCATAAATAAAGCTTTCTATCGGGATCTCACCAAGGCCAGCTGGCCTGGGTCTGAAAAAGCCTGGGTTAAAACTGGTCTCGCTGAACATAGTGGACAATGAGGACTACTGAGACCTCAAGAACAAGGGCAATGGGTTTTGATCCTACTGCACGTATTGGCTTTGTGGGAGCCTAGGCAGTTTGGATGCTCACCTTACTAGACCTGGATGGAGGTGGGTGGTCCCTGGACTTCCCACAGGACAGGGAACCCTGTTTGCTCTTTGTGCTGACGAGGGAGGGGAACTTGATTGGGGGAGGGGGAGGGAAAGGGGAGGCGGCGGTGAGGAAGAGACAGAAGTCTTTAATAAATAAATAAATAAATAAATAAATAAATAAATAAAATAAAAAAAATAAAAAAAATAAATAAAGCTTGCCTGAAGATCAGAGGGCAGAGCAACCATACTAGTCAGCCATACAAGCCTAGGAATGGTGGCACACACCTTTTATCCCAGGACTGGGGAGACAGAGGTAGACGGATCTCTGTGAGTTCAAGGCCACCTTGGGATACACAAGATTTAATCTGTCTAAAAGATAAACAGAGCTCACACAAAGGTGATCCCAGAACTTGGGATCCCATGCTTTTAATCCCAGCACTAGGGAGATGGAGACAGGAGTGATATGACTGGGCAGAGAGAGGAATATAAACAGGGAGAGACAGGAACTCAGTGGAGTACAGAGTGTAAAGATTCATGGAGACAGGATCTTACCCTGAGGATTTGGTAGAGATAAAAGGTCTCTCTAGTTCAGGTTGAACCTAACATCTGTCTATGGGTTTTTATTATTCATGCTACGAGTTAGAAATGCCTGCAAGTGCTTTGGATGAGGATACTTGTCAAGGATGAGAAGCCAAGTTCAAACACCAGCAACACGGGTCAGGGGCGGTGGGAGACTCTGCTGTTCTGGTTCACTCACTCACTTATACACACACACACACACACACACACACACTATGCTGATCCTAATAGTCAACCTATATACAATGAACACATCTTGTTTCTATGCCTTGGATGCTTGGGACACAATTCAAGAATTATGAAGAATTGAATCATATACTAAGGTCATAAAAGGCCCAAACCACATGAGCATGGACCAAAATCATTCCAGGCTATTGTGGAACTCTTTGGTATGACCATACACACATACACACACACAAAAGCAAGCAAACAGTCTCAGTATTTGGCCAGGCGTGGTGACACACACCTTTAATCCCAGCACTCGGGATGCAGAGGTAGGTAGATCTCTGTGAGTTGGAGGCCAGTCTTGTCTACAAAGTGAGTTCCAGGAAAGCCAGGGCTGTTACACAGATAAACCCTGTCTTGAAAAACAAAAAATAAAAAAGAAAAGAAGCAACCAAAAAACTCACCTCCCAAACACATTCCACAACCTACATGTACTCATCAATACTAAAGATAAAACATGCAGGATAAGGTACAGCACTAATTGAATTGTTTAAAGTCTATGTAAACTATAATAAAAGTAATGTTTAAAAGAGAAAAGCATATATCCCACATCTAAAAGGACCAGGGAGCAAATAAATTTGTGACTCATGAGATTCTTAGATGATGGGGCTTCCCATGATGCCATATTCTTATTTCCTTTTTTGCTTTGGTAATAAATAAGCATTTTAAATACACATCCCTTTAGGTTACAGGTATGTTCATATCCTGGACTTGGATCTGATGGCATTATGAACACTGCTGAAGGAAATGGACTCCATCAGAAGAAGTCAAGTACGACACGAGGGTTGCCCTGCAAAGACGGCAGTACATGGTACTTCACTGTCCTCTTGCAAAGTTGTGCTTCATGCAGTTATGTCTCTGTATGTGTTTTTCCCAAATAAGCTCAGTATGACCATCCAGCGTCTTACCATATATGTAGTCCACATGTGGTGGATTGAAGAAAACACCCCCCAAAGGGAGTGGCACTATTAGGAGGTGTGCCCTTTTAGTACTAGGTGTGGTCTTGTTGGAGGAAGTATGTCACTGTGGAGGCCAGCTTTAAGGTATCAAATATGCTCAAGATACTGCCCTATATCTCAATCCACTTCCTGTTGCCTGTAAGTTGTAAAACTCTCAGCTACCTCTCCAGCTCCATGTCTCCCTGCACACTGCCATGTCCCACCATGATGATAATGGACTAACCTCTGAAACTCTAAGCTGCCACCTCAATTAAATGTTTTCCTTTATAAGAGTTGCCGCGGTCATGGTGTCTCTCACAGCAATAGAAACCCTAACTAAGACACCATGCAAAGCAATCCAACCATTCAAAGATTGGCTCAGCTGTTGTCAAGAGCCAGGTTAACCCACTAAGAAACAAATAGCAATTTTAAAATAGTACTAACAGTATGGGGAATTTCGCATCTCATTGACTTCAACAAAATATTAAGGCTAAAAAGTAATCCAAGAGAATGGTTATTCTCCCCCTGCCAATCTCAGTGGACATTTGGGCTATAGCTTAATGGCGGCATCTTGCTACTATTTTAAAAGGCCATTTGGGTATCTCTCAGGAATTTCTGACATTGTGATAGCCCTGAGTGATGCCTAAAAAGGTCTGGACAGCATGATCTCTAAAACCACCTTCAGAAAATAGATTTGGGGCTGGCCATGTAGCTCAGTGGTAAAGAGTTTACCTAGCACACAGGCCCAAGTTTCAGCCCATGCATTAAAAAAAGTGAATGAATGAATGTGAATGACTGAAAATACTTTCTGTGATCCTACAGCTATCTCAACATGTCAAAACACAAATGTGCATACCCATAATTTACACACAGTTCTTGAAACAATTAAATCACAACAAGTAAGTCAGCTTCTTCATTTCATATGTTTAGATACATGGCTTGAAGTCTTGACTCTCTGGAATATTAGTTTCACGGTATAATCTAACCAAAACTTACTTGAACCTTAAAAGTGAATAAATGAGACCGACGATGTGAACATGTGTTCCTTCCAAGCACTGAAATAAAGACAGGGAGCAATCAATCAAGCACCTGCTTTATGTTTACAAAAAACTTCTTGTCTCAATCAATTACAATAATTATTATCAACTTCCCCCTTTTAAAAGGATGTTCCTGACTTACTGTCTTTGAGGTCCTCTTTTATCAAGCCCAATGTAACATTTATTTGTATTTAAAAATCCATTCCCCAGCTAGGCATGTAATCCCAGAACTTGGTAGGCTGAGGCAGGAGGATTCTGAGACTGTGGCCGAGCTACCTAAAGAGTTGAGGTCAGCCTGGGTACATATCTAGTTTAAGGGAAGCATGGGATACAAACTGAGTCTCATTTTAAAAAAAATCCTGATAATGTACTTCTTAGGTACTGGTTAGGCTAAATGCTTGTTAAACATCTAAAAAATGATCTGCATTTTCTAGGACATTATATCATGTTGCTGTGTTTTGGATAATTTATTTACTGGGTCATTTTTGCTGTAGCTATAAGCAAGCATCCAAAATGTACTAAGACTTTCATGCATAAGACATAATCTGCCTAAACTGTATGTTTTTCTTAAATGGTTTCCCTTGATGACCTCAGTGGTCATTAGTTGGGTCGCTTTCACTATCTCTGAGCACTGCTGCTTTTCGGTCCTTCTTTTCTGTCCTCTAGGCTTTTGTGGGTACCAGCTGCGGTATTCTATTCCCACCTTACCCTGCCTGTATTCAACACACCCATTATAGGTCTTTATTGAACTCTGGCTCACTCATAGCCCTCTATTGGACTCTCTCAGATGCTTAGTGACCTTAGCATCACTGATGGAATGCAGCACACCTCTCCACCCCTTGATATTGGCCAAGTCCTTCTAAGTAGTCTATCCTCCACTCAGCGCAGCCCCCACTCACAGGAGACACAATCTAGAGTGTGTTCTTGACAGCTGCACTACCTCCCACGTCTCTTTCAAGTCTATCAGTGTCCAGCTTCCTTCTCAACTTCCTCTTTCGATATTTTGAACTCAAACTGGAACTTCCAACCACCAGTTCTATGCCCTGTTGCCTACATTCTCGGTGTCTTCACTTCCCCAACACGCAGGAATCCCTCTCCACTCCTAGCTTCATTTTCTGGGATCCCAGCTGCTTGCAGTCCTTCAACAATGGATCAAAAATATCAATCACAAAATTCCAGAAAGAAACACGTCTTAAGTTTTGAATCGTGAACCATTCTGAACAGCATGAAGAAATCGCAAGGCATTTTACTCTGTCTCCCCCGAGCTGTGAACCATCCTTTCAGCCAGAAGGTCCAGCTTGTGCACATCACCCGCCCAATGGTCACCCAGTTGCCATGTGTGCTACCAGAGTATCTGCCATGATACTGCTGTGCTTGTCCTCTGAGTAACCCTTAATTTACTTCACAATGGCCTCAGATTCCAAGAGAATAATATAAGCAATTTTATTACACTATATTGTTACAGTTGCTCTTTATTATTATTAGTTGTTATTGCTAATTTATTCCTTATGTAATTTACCTAAAGAATTTCATCGCCAATCTATATGTGCAAGAGAAAAACACATAGTACACATAGGGGTCAGTACTATCTGAGATTCTTAAGGATCCACTGGCAGTCATAAAGACTGTTGCAGAACTTACATCCCATGGTCCATCATTATGATCACTCAAATACCTTTAAATTATTGCTCTCCCACTCCCTCCCCTTCTCTCTTGTTCTCTCCCAGCAAAACCCCAACCCACATAAGACCACACCCTTTATTTCCCCTGCATTACATCCTAAATGCCCACTATGCCAAAGAAAAGCACAGATCCGGGCTCTCTGGTGTCATTCTAATTTATGACCTTTCCAACTACACTCTCAGCCTTTCCTGGCAGCCTCACTCCTTGTCCCAAATTTATCGTTCTCTCACTTCACAGTAAAATTATTTCTACACTGTCCTTCCTCCTCCGTATCCTGCTTGCCCAGCCGTACTCATTCTCAACAGATAGCTGTAACTTTTAATTCCCTGTGGCAAGAGAGATTAGTCAAAGAAAAAAAACTTACCATTTTCTCACCAAAAATTTGACCAGTCCTTTGTTTTCTTTCTGGCCAAATCTGATGAATTGTCCTGAATCCTTAGCTAAAGTCAGCTCTTTCACTGAGTGCTGGGCCCCCGGCTCCTCTTCATCCCTCACCTCTCATCCCTATTGCCCTGTCATGAGCTCTGCTGCAAAATGAACCCCTGTCTTCTCTATGTCTTCCTCTACTGGGCACACCTCATTTACAGATCAGCAAAACGTGTCCCTTAGAAAAGCGCCTTTATGGGTTTTTGATCCTACTGCACGTACTGGCTTTGTGGGAGCCTAGGCAGTTTGGATGCTTACCTTACTAGACCTGGATGGAGGTGGGAGGTCCTTGGACTTCCCACAGGGCAGGGAACCCTGATTGCTCTTTGGGCTTACGAGGAAGGGGGACTTGATTGGGGGAGGGGGAGGGAAAATGGGAGGCGGTGGCGGGAAGAGACAGAAATCTTTTATAAATAAATAAATAAAAGAACACCACCTTTACAGAAAACTCATTACAGTTCTTTACAGCAAACTCTTTATATAGTTACCCTACTCACAGCTTTGACGGCTGCTGGTCATGGTGACATTCCAAGGCAATGTTTGTCCTCCTAAAGCCACTCTTAGCCAAATACTCACTGAACCACCTTGCTAAATTTGGTGATCAATTCTTAGTCATCAACATCTCGGAAGTCTTTTAACCAAATCAACCTCACCCTACTGAAATCAATTCCTTCATTTACCTGCAGCCCATAGCTTAAAAATCCCTTGCACACATTAGGAACTTAGTAAATATCCTTGGAATGAATAAATGAATTGGTTTAATTTAAATTTACACTGCTCAGATGTTTCATACTAAATAATCTCAGTATGAAATTACGGTAAATGTCAAGGACATGATTGCTTTCAGAATTTTAGCTGCCAGAATCTAGGTTATCAGTTATTTAAATAAATGGCCAATTTTCTAAAGTGATGCATTTCATACAAATGAACAGAAGATTTTTTCAATTGTGGGAGGTGTATGCATAAGAAGTGCTTGTCCCTTGAGGAAGCCAGGAGTCAGTAAACTGCATTATTTCCCAAAAATAACCGTGTTCAAAAACATATTTTATTGCTCTATTGGTTACTTTCCTGTTGCTATGATAAAACACCATGACCAAAAGTAGTTTATGACGGAAAAATTTCTTTTGGATCTAGAGGAATAGGAGTCCCTCACAGCAGGGAGGAATAGGAGTCCCTCACAGCAGGGAGGCATGGAAGCAAGCGGCAGGCACGAAGTGCAAAGGGCAAACCGCAAACAGCAGTAGGAGGCTATATAACATCCAAGCCCAGCCCCTGTGGTACCTTCCTCTGTCAAGGCTCTACCTACCAAAGGTTCCAGAAACTCCCCAGTGTCGTCAACTGGGGCCAAATGTTCAAATCTCGAAGCCTTCGGGGGATTTCTTATTCAATCCATCACAAATGCCCATACTTGCAGCTTAGGGGAGAAATTTCTGCTTTTGCAGAAAGGGATTTCAAAAGATTATCTTTCAAAACCATCTAAATGAGCAGTGTGTGAAAACTAAACTAACAGGAAGCGTGCAATCTCCATTGGCTGAAAAACTCAATGGGGAAGGTCAATTTTTCAAAATATTGATTTATGAATCCAATGCAACACC
Organism: Neodon shergylaensis; assembly: GCA_025134845.1. NCBI lineage: Eukaryota > Metazoa > Chordata > Mammalia > Rodentia > Cricetidae > Neodon > Neodon shergylaensis. The sequence continues at coordinate 5,718,211 of JABTXL010021644.1, forward strand.
AAACAAGATCCCAACAGACTGGTTTTCAGAATTTCACAATTTGTTTAACATATTGGTTAATGGAAACTGCTAGCCTGGAGAGAAATGGGATATTAATATGATAGTGAGGCTAGGGCAGAGGGACAGACACACTGACCAAGAGAAAGAAACAGAAAACCCGGCAATGTGACCACAGCTGCATAAATATTGCATGTGTGACCATTGTGCCTGCATGATTGTCCTTCTAGGGAAGATCGAGTCAGGGGAATTGGTCAGTTCTTCAGAACAGGGGACCAAAAGGCTTAAGCATGAACTATATAAGGAATTTGGACAATGTAACTGAGATGGTGGGATGATGTAGAATTCCCCTCTGTATGCTATGAATATGTTTTGTTACCATTGGTTGATAAAGAAGCTGTGTCAGCAGGGCAGACTAGAGCCAGGCTGGAAGAGAGATATAGAGAGAGTAGGCAGAGTCAGAGAGACGCCATGTAGCTGCTGAAGGAGACAGACACCCAGAACTTTACCCAGTAGCCACAGCATTATGATAATACACAGGTTAATAGAAATGGGTTAATTTAAGATGTAAGAGTTAGTTTGGCTAGTAGGCCAAACAGTGTTGTAATTAATATAATTTCTGTGTGATTATTTGGGTCTGGATGGCCTGGAAAAGAAGAAGCAGTCTCTGCCTACAGTAGAAAAAAGCAGTATGTTTTTAATTTCTTCTAATAGCATTTATAGCTCTTATTAACGACGAATTAACAGAGAACCTATGACTTCAATGGTGATAGAAAATCAGATGTTTTCTTATCACATTACAGTTGTTAATGGTACTTGGAAGTGTCGATCATACTACTCTGAAGTTGTTACTTAGCATTTTAATAAAGAAGCCATATAAATATTCTAACTTCATTTTTTAGTATTTGGATAGCTATATTTTAATATGTTGTATCTTTTGCAATTAAAAACATTTTCTCTCAGCTCTTGGGACATGGATCAGTAGGTAAAGGAGCTTGCTACACAAGCCTGGTGACCATTTAATCCCTGGAAACCATGTAAAGGGGGAAGGAGAGAACCAGCTCCATAAAGTTGTCCTCTGGTCTCCACATAGTCATGTATGCCATGGCATATGCATGCATACACAGATCATACACATGCAAGAGTGTACATGCACATAAAGTTTTATTAAAACTTGAATTAATTGTTTTAAAACTTTCTCTCGAAAACAGCCAACAAATTTTATTAAACTGCCCAGAGGGTCATGACATGCAAAAAACTGACGTCTTGCATTTTGCCACACAAGAATACTTAATGTTAAAGGCTGGATGTTTGTGGTCTTCCCAAATCTAAGGTAAAGCCTAATCTCCAAATGTCCTGGTGTTTGACGATAGTTAGGTCATAGGAGTGGAGGCCTTGTAAGGGGATAGATGTCCTTGTAAGGGAATAAAACTCCTCTGTACGTGCATGTCTGGGTGAGCTTCTCTCTCCTTGCTCTCCCTCCCTCCCCCTCTCCCTCCCTCTCTCAAGCTTGACAACTTGAGTTTGATCCTTGGAACCTACAGTGGAAGGAGCAAACAGACTCCCAAAAGTTGTACTAGGACCTTCCTACATGTACCTTGACTCACCTGTACATACACAAGCACGCACGCACAAGCACATGCACACATGTGTACACACACATAAACACATACACAAAATATTAATAAATGATTTTAATTACTAATCAAATGAAAAATGACTATTTTCTTTCAGTGCTTCACTCCTAATGAAACTCACTCAGTAATCTCTTGCCAGGAAAAAATACTTGCTACTTTTTAAGCTCTCCTCATACATAATTTCTTGATTCCTGATCACTCATCCTAACCAAGCCTGGTGGTACTTGGGAAGCTAAGGAGGCAGGATCTTTAGTTCAAGATCAGCCTGGACTATACAGTAAGATTCTGCATCCAAACCAGACAAAGGGAAACCAGATCATCTGTCCCTTCACCCCCTCTGCTCTCTTGCCCTGTTCTATTCTTTCCAGGTTCTGTTCTTTCCCCTGCTCCAATCTGCTCCCATGACCCTCTCTTCTCTACCCACAAACCTGGGTCCTTTATTTTGCACATCACAATGGTTCTATCCACTAACCAACCTCAGTTCCACACAGCAAGCTAGCTAACATTTACATATCTCATACAAATTCTGATAGTTTTTTCTCTATGAAGACAGAGACTGACTTACTTAATATAAAGACTGCATAAAAAGGGTACAGATATTTCACGCTGATTCACCTAGCAATTCTGTGTGTAGCAGATGAAATATTCCCGTAGAGTCCATTTCTATTACCTTAACAGGGAATTGAATCCCTGACTTAATGAAGAGTTTATACAGGAGATTTTTTTTTCTTTCTTATAAAAGTTTGGCCTTAGATTGGCTTGTTTCTGGCCAGCTTTTCTTTTTTATTTATTTATTTATTTATTAAAGATTTCTGTCTCTTCCCCACCTCCGCCTCCCCTTTCCCTCCCCCTCCCCCAATCAAGTCCCCCTCCCTCGTCAGCCCAAAGAGCAGTCAGGGTTCCCTGCCCTGTGGGAAGTCCAAGGACCATCCACCTCCATCCAGGTCTAGTAAGGTGATCATCCAAACTGCCTAGGCTCCCACAAAGCCAATAGGTGCAGTAGGATCAAAAACCCATTGCCATTGTTCTTGAGGTCTCAGTAGTCCTCATTGTCCGCTATGTTCACAGGAGATTTTTAAAGCTGCCTGTGTGATTGTCAGGCTCTAAAGAAGTCAAATGTTTTATTTTTTAATTTAGTAGAGTTCTTTGTAAGCAGACAGTTTTAAACTTTGGGAGTTCTTTAGCTGAGTGTGGTAAACATTTGCATATTGTAAAACTGAGAAACTAAATCAAATTTATTATAAAAAATTGAGTGAATGGAAATTAAATCAGTGAGACTTTTGTGCAAAACAAATTTTTTACTTGATATTTGCTTTCTCGGGATATTAAGAAAATGTGCAGTTGACAGATCATGACTGTAAGAGCAGAGATTTTTTTTTAATTTGCTTTAGCTGATGTGATTTTAAAAGGTAATTAGATAAAATACTTCCACTTTTGCTTTTTTTAAAAATTAACATAGTATTAATAATAACTAACAACTATAGTTTTATAGTGGCTTTTTCCATGCCTTATGGTAAACTAATACTTTTAGAACACTCTTTCGAAGTGACATCATGTTGACACATTTAAAGCGTTGCTGGCCCAAAGTCTAAGTTGCAAACTCAGTTTTCAACCTCCCTTGCAGTTAGGACATACACCTGGGACCTAGACACCATTCTTAGATTCACAGAGTCCTTATTCCCTGAGGGATGGTGGGAAACAGGCCGCATGAGTAACCTCTGCTCTGTTGATGTGGGTATATGCTCTCGCCACAGAAGTTCCAGGACACAGACCCAGTCACAGCAGGGGCAACTGCACGCTCCCACTGGCAGCTTTCATAGTGTCCCTGTGCCATGAATGCACTGAAAGAGCCTGTCCCTGGCTGTTGTCTTCCAGACCTAACTCACCTCCCCTCACTGCACCCTCCATTCTCAGGGATACCTACTTTCCACTACTAATTTCATTTTCTCCCTATATTAACAGCAAAATCAATAGTATGCTACTTAAAACTCTTAGGATATTTTTAAGTCATTTAACTTTTTAAATATGGTCTAATGTTTTTAAAAGTATAGAATAAAAAATAAATAACAATATATAATTCGCATTTAAAAGTCATATTCATATAGTCTCTGGTCATGAAATGCTTGTCAACAAAGGATATCATCACTACACTGTGACCAAGAGAGGCTGTTAAGTTATAAGCAGCATTGATTTCTTGGTAGGATGATATTCCAATTTGCTTTCCATTGTTGTGAAAAACACCATGACCAAAAGCAACTTGAGAGGTGGGGAATATTTCTCTTTGAGTTACAGTTCATCACTGAGGGAAGTCAGGGCAGGAACTCAAACAGGGCAGGAACTAGAAGCAAAAAACCATCAGAGGAACACACTGCTTGCTCCCTCTGGACCCTGCTTAAGTCAGCATTCTTATACAAGTCAGTACAACCTGCCAAGGAACGGCACTGTGCACAGTGGGCTGGATCCTCCTCTATCAATCAACAGCCCAGAAAACTCCCCACATACGGCCACAGTTCAATCTCACCCAGGCAGTTTCTCAACTGAGACTCTCTCTTCCCAGGCAATGCTTGGTTGTGTCAGTTTGTTAAAAACTAACCAGGACAGGCAAAATCAGGGTTGTAAAGACACTCTTAAACCTTACCTTCAAATGAAACTTGCAAAGGGACATGAGGTTTTTTTAGTATTCATACCACCCTTTCCATGATTATGATACAGAAAAAACTACCCCAGACTCAGTGACTGACGATAGTCCCCACTTATTTTTCTTAATGATGGGTATGCAAATTAACCATTGTGTCTATTAGGTTCCACATTTCAAAGTAAGCTCATGTCTACCCCACGTGTTTTCCTAGACCAGCAGCTACCCAGAACGTAGTTGTAGAGTAAGTGCCAGGGTCTCCAGATGTCACACCACACACAGAGGAAACAGACACAACGTCTGCTGGGATCATGTCTGCTCCGGGTCCATTGGCTGGCATGAGTCACACGACCATGACCAACATGAATGGGGTGATAGTACCTCAACCAGTAGAGCATCCTACAAAGTCATGAGGCATATGTCTAAAAAAGGAGAAGTGAATGATGGGGGAAAGCCTTGCTCTGGATTGCAGAAGTCACCCAAGCCATATCTACAATGTACCACCCTAATTAGCTATTAAGGAGAAAATACATTTGTTTGTTATAACCCAATGGGTTTAGACCAGCTACAGCCACATCAAGAACCGCACCGCTTATACAACATCATCATCTCACAGCTTAAATGTTACATTTCTCCAACTACCAAATTCTTCCCACCCTGTAATTTAATCTGCCTTTCAGGCCGGCGAGCAAAATCAAGTTTTCTCACATTTTGAATTACGTCGTCCTAAATGGAATACACCTTGTCACTGAGTCATTTATTTGATGTCATACTTAATTGCTCTCTTTTGTCCCTGCATGTGTAGTCAATTTATCAGACAAAATGTATTTGAACTTGAAACTGATTCCACAGAAAAGAGGCTAGAGGCCAAGTGCAGCTAAGGCGTCTCCAGAGGGATTCCTCAGTGAAATCAATCCACAGCATCCAAAAGAGAATGATTGCATCTACTATCCATAAATCTCCACCCTGGAAATCCCTGCAGTAATTGATGGCAATGAAGATGATTCAAATGTAATTAATTTAATGTCTTTTTGCTTTCAAAATTCAGACTAAGGCATAATTTGTTTCACTGGCCAGGATCTAAGAAGCCAGCTTTTTAATGCTATATCAGCTACCTCAGAAAAGTAATTAGGAGGTGCCCGTTATTTATAGCCAGCTCTCCTATTAGCAACCACCAATACCCATGAGGACACTGGAAACCTTCACTTTGGATGCAAAGAACCAAGTTCAAAACAGGGCAAAATGTAAACGAGAAATTGTCTTGGGGAAGAAAAGAAACAAAACAGCATACTCTCCTCTAAAAGCCACACAACACCTCCCAGGGACAGAGAGCAGGGGCCCTCGGTCAATAGAACCTGAAGGGCACTCTGACATCACAAAGATGATCTCAGGGTATAGGGACTGTGGTCAGTGCTATCTTACTGGGACAGGAACTGATTTCTAATGACATCAGGTGTAAAGGTAGTTTCTTGGCCACCCTGCCAGTAAGAAGAAGAAGCATAGGACCATAGCTGCCATTTTTGTGCAGAATTAAACCTGCCACATAAAAGGGAACAGGTCCCTGAGCTTGTTCAAGTCCTAAAAGTCGGAATTCTTACATTTGGCGTAATTATGAAGAGTTTTCAGCAACACTCAGGAATCCCAAAGAGCTGCTCTCTGGAAACTGAGGAGAGAAATCCTTCAGCAAAACGGTGGGAAAGCGAAGAGAAGCCCCCATCTTCACTGTTCCTTATTTTGGTAAACTGCAGCTAATAACGACATACACCAAACATTCCAGGAGGGGCTCTTACTGTCTTGTAATTCACAAAACCTACTTTGATGGTTTATTCTTGAGCCATCCTTGCACTTTGGCAGCTGATGCAGCTGTCTCTGAGCCTCCTGCAAACGCTGTTCAGTTGGAAAATCTTCACTTCTGAGTGGAGGAGCTGATGGCGCTGTGTGCTGTAGGCGGCGAGTCTCACTGCATCCCAAACGGAATACCCCTGAGCACTAATGATTCTTCTATGGCAGTAGTTGGTATTGCTGTTTTTAACCAGAAAGTTCTCCCCACTCCAAGGTGAGATTCCCTCCCACCACTAATCTCTGCCAGCAAGTTCCAGAGAACAGCGTGACCGACCAACTCCCACCTCAGGTGATTCCACGTGACAGTCTGTGGTCCCTCAGATTCATCATGAACCTGGAAAAGCTGGAACCTTCTAGATGCTTCTTACATAGAAGGATGATCAGTCACTGTGATGTAGCACCCTGGCCCTGAGCCACAGGGTTGCCAGAAAATACCCAGGTTGTTGAAATTGTCTCTTTCCCGACCAAGTCTACATTACATAAAAATATGCCATTTTCTCACATAACTAAGGCTTGCTACTTGAAATGTCTTGCAGCATGAATATATTTTTGCTTGGATTATTCATCTAATAATGTCATTTGAAATCTTGCTCTTGGTTTAAGTCATTGAGCACAAAAGAGATGTTAATATATCTTCATCATCAGTAGAATATCTTACAATTTGTCAAAGTAGCTCATAGATCTGAAAGGTAACTTTACTTACTTATTATTATTGTTGCTTTAAAATTTCACTAATTCAGCAATCTGTATGCATTTAAGTAAAATAAATAAATACAAAGCTTTGTGTCTCTTTTCTGAGAAAAGGTATCAGTATGTAGCTCCTACTGGCTTGAAACTCACTACATTGGCCAGGCTGGCCTTGAACTCAGAGAGATCCTTCTGCTTCTGCTTCCCTGGTGCTGTGATTAAGGGCAATAGGTCAGAATGCGTGATTTTTAAGGTTAGCCCGGGCTGGTCCTCCTGCTTCTCTCAGCCCCTTCAGTATATCCCTCTGACATGGTTGCTTTTCAATTGCTGTGCTCGAAACATCTAACAGGAGGCACCTATTTGGATTCAGTTTCAGAAGGTGTAATTCATCCCAGGACAAAAGGTGTGGTGGCTCAGGCAACAGACACTGTGGTGATGGGAGCTCACTCTGTGCCAGATCAGGACATAGAGAAAGCACTGAAACCAGAGTCCAGACGTAAGCTCCAAAGGTCCACCCTTGGCAATCTGCTTGCAAGCACTAGGCTTCACCTCCTCAGAGTCCCACAGCCTTCTAACTCACCACTACCCACATGAGAGCCAAAACATGAGCCTGTGGGAGGCATTTCCAGCTCAACCTCCATCAGAACCATAGGGTTGAAATAACTAAATACTGCCTGGATCACATCTGTCCACTAGTCTCTCCTAAGTCCGTGTTCAGATTGTCTTCTAAGCCCCTGAACTATTTATTTCTCAAGCATTTTTCATAATAGCTTAGACTATCTAATCATCTGTAATGTCATATTTAAATCTTACTATTCTTATAAATCAGAATTCCACAAACATTGAAAGAATCAACAAGTAACACCTCCTCTACCCCTCTTCCTTCTTCACTTCGGAAGGAGCAACACTGAAACACCTAAGCAGGCCCTGTCATGACCAGCAATCGTGATCTGGCAATAACCCTGGCTCAGCTTTGTCACTTTAGATCATGTCCCTTTTAGCTGGGGATGTACCTCAGTGAAAGAGCACCTGCCTAATGTACACGAGCCCTCATATTCAGCCTCCATTGCTGAAAAAGTAAACAAACAAGACAAAACAAAAATAAATAAGCAAATTAAATAAATAAAACTTTTAACCTCCTCAAGTCTATCCCAATGAATCCTGGACTTCAATTCTTCAAAATGCTACCTCATGTGATCCATTCATGCACTGTTGCTACGGTAACCACATTTTGTAACTATGAACTCAATAACCCCTAAGCCACAGAACCAGTAGGAAAAAGAAGATATTTTAACCAAAATCTGAGTCTGTGCTCTTCGATTCAACCTTAAAGGTTCCACATCAAGTTTTTGAAGAGTACTTTTCCCCAGGGTGTCAGGTAAGTCAGCAGTTTCCAAATACTATTTCCAGAATGTTTCCTGGCTCTCATACTCACCCCGTAGCACTCCCCAGGACACAGGAAACAGTCATCACTTAGAACTCTGACCAGTGACTCTAGGCACAGTGATGGGAGAATGTGTCCCAGAGGGAGAGTCATTGCAGGGATGGCTGGAGTTAGGTACCAGGGTCTGTCCTAGAACTGCTACCTTCATACATTATCTACCACCTTCTCAACACCCCTGTAAAGTATCCAGGGTTACACAGTAGTAAGTGGTAAGAGCAAATTTAAACCCAAGTTTCCTTTACACTAAAACCCTCACCCTCCATTTCATCCATTCTAGGAAGTCAGGCTACATACAGGCAAAATTTCTTGACCAAGATATTAAAGTGCATAAGTTACCATCATTAAAATACTATATTTCCTAAAAATAGCAAGATAGCTGTACAGGAAGAGTTTTTATATGCCTCAGTTTCAAGATTAATAGCAAAGCTCAATGAATCTGAAATGTAGCCTCGTCCCCGGAACACTAGCGCTAAGCGAAAAGTGCTATTTTTGTGCTAAAATTTTTCTTTGCTCCTTCACTCAATGGATGCCCCAGAAGAAACTCTGAGGTGTATTGTGTGCAAGCAACCACTGCCATGGCCATGTTGAAAATCAAATGTTAATCTATTCTTTACCCATAGAATGTAGGGTTTTTATCCATAAGTCATAAACATTTTCCTTTCAGACCTCACTATTTCCATGCTAATATAGACACAACCTTAGGAATCTTCTGTAACTCAGTCCTCCTTGGCCTTCTCCTGCACAGCACTGTTTTCCATCTGCACATAAATCATCTGCACAAATAACTCCTAACTCCTTGAACCGATCTTGACCCTGACCACCCACTTACCTTTGTTCCTGCAAACATTTACAAATGTAAAGTTACAAAGACAGTGGGTCCAGCCTGACCCCTGGTCCTGTTAACTCTTACCACTTCCTGACAATAGTCCCAGCTATTCGGGTCTAGAAACTCAAAGGCATCAGAAACATTAGACCAGAAATCTCTCCCAGGGGCACAACTTAGGGAGGCCTTGGGTAGGGAAGGGAATTTGTTAGAGAACCTTGCCTTTGTTAGACAACTTCAATTCAGACAAAATCACAGTCTTTATTTGATCAAAAATGATGTACTTGCTCATGAACACAGCCCCCATGGCACTTCCAACTATAAATGTTCTCCAATGAAGAGTTCAAAACTATCACTGCCTTCTCCGCTCCTGTGCAGGCACTCCTTAAAAGGAGGCCCCACAGACTGACATAGGTAGAGCAGTTTCCCCACAAGCATGAGGACCAGAGCTCTGAACCCTAAAACTCACAGAAAGCTAGGTGTGCTGCAGCATACCTATAATCCCAGCACTCCTTTAGTGAGATGGGAGATGAGGCGAGAAGAACCCCAGACTGGGCCATGCTCGTGGGCCAGCTAGGCCGCTGTACAGAGAAGAAAATAAGAGAAAACTTGATATCAAACAAGGTCAAGGTGAAGGCTGGCCCTGAAGGTTTGACTTCCACACATACAGTGCAGTACACAAGCACCCACAGAAGCACACATGAACACAAGATAAAAAAAAATGGGTTGCCTCTTTCGGTATCTTCTCCCTTCCTTTCCTTCTGATGGGTTATGCATATAGTAAGTGACTCCTGACTTTAGACCTCCCCCAATGCAATCCACTTCCTACTAGATTCATCTTCCTGTAACATTGCTTCCAGCAAATCAGCCCCTTGTGCAAAATCCTGCACATCTCTGTACCTCATGTCCAAGCCAACCTCCTTAGTGCACTACCAGTATCTTTACAAGAATCTCTTACTCCTTCTAGATTTACTGTATAGTCACTACCCCATGGATGGCCAACCAACATATTTACCACATCCCAGTTCTTCCTGGAGTCTACTGGGTCTATCCATTTCTCCTGACACCTGTCAATGCCCCATTGCCCCACTAAGGCCCTCTCCCTCTCTAAAGAGTCTTATTTTCTGTTTAAAATTATAAACACCCAAGTTTTTCTTATAATTTGGAGTTATCTTCAATACCATTTGACACCAGCAGTGTTCAAAATGCAAGTGCACACACAGAGTGTGTTCAACCTGCAGGAGCACCTCTAATGCTACTGACTGTAGGTGAGTAACTACACACTCACTGGGTAAGTAGCTATGTTAGTTTCCTCCCAGTTGACTTCACTGGACAACACTGGTACTAGCAAAATCAGAAACTAATATTTACACTGCTTTAAATGCTGGAGTAGGGACACCTTAACAAATACAGAATGAAATGTGCTGCTGAGTCTCAGAAGGGAACAATGGAGTTATGAGATAGGAAACCTGTTTGCAATACAAATTAACACCTGAATAATTTAGGATGCCCACCTAATTCTCCAGCACACTATGTATTAAACTGCTAATCTGTGCTGGGCACGGTGGTACATACCTCTAATCCCAGCACTTGGGGAGCAAAGGCAGAAGACCCACACATTCTTGGCTAGCCTGGACCACTGTGCTGGTTGGTTTTAACTGTCAAGTCAACACAATCTAAAATCACCTGGAAAGAGTCTCAAAGAGGAACTGACTAGATTAGTTGGCCTGTAGGCATGTCCATGAGGAAACTGTCTAGATTAGTTTAATTTAGGTGAAAGACCCGGCTGAAGGTGGCATCATTCCATGAATTTGTTTGCAGGGACCTCTCTAAACCACAGCTTTCATGTTTAAAAAATAAGAACAATTGAACTGGGAAAATGGCTCAGAATAAAAGAATTTGTTTAGTTACCTTGATAACCTAAATTTATTCCCTGCAACCCATATAGAGACTGAAGGACAAGCTGATTCCACAATGTACCATGGTATATACAATCCCACACAAATCACACACTGCTGAGTCTTTATTTGACTCCCAGAAACTTGGCCTGACTATGGGCTCCGAGTGAATGAAGAAAAGACAAACACACAGGCACACAGAAATAGTTGGACTTGGGTGGACTCTTTGATGGAGAACCCAAGAAGTTCATAATTATTAAATACAGTTGAACAGGGAGACAGGCTTATTATATACAGTTGAATAAAGAGGCAGGTTATCATATGCAGTTGAACAGGAAGGTGGAGTTATTGCATGCAGATACAAAGGAGGCAGGGTTTGTGGTATACAGCCGGATGAAGGCAACAGGTTTAGCTAATCTTGGTAGGTGCTGTCTCTGTAGGGAGAACATAAATGTTCTGAAGAAAAGCTATGGCAGATATGTCTGAATACACTGTCAACATTCACACTAAGACCAGAGGGCAGGCTTTGTCATTTCCCTGAATCCAGCTTGAGGAAAGCTTTGCCATCTCCCTGCTCCCCCATGTCTGAGGCTTTGAAGTCCTTGACATGGCTGTGCCCATGTCAACAACACACATTTAGGACTTCACTCACTCAATGTTTCCTACAATAGTATATACACTCAATAATAATAAATTAAAACTTTTAAAAATTAAGACCAGCAGGGTGGTGGTGGTGCATGCCTTTAATCCCAGCACTTGGGAGGGAGAGGCAGGTGGATCTCTGTAAATTCAAGGCCAGCCTGGTCTACAAGAGCTAGTTCCAGGACAGGCTCCAAAGCTACAGAGAAACTTTGTCTCAAAAAAACAACAAAAACAATAAGAACAACATGTTTATTTAAACAAGTTATTATATGGATTAAGGTGGATACTGGAGAAAATGCCCTTAGCAGGTGACTGGCTCATCTTTACTAAGTCATATTTGATATGGATTCCACATATTTACTCATTCATTACTCTAAAATCTTTGGGGAACACAAAAGACAAGGTTCCTAGAGTTGCTGGAGTTTTCAAAAACAATAAGCTTGGGGAAGCCATGAGTTCCAGCTGCAAAACAAAGAACATGTGAGGAGGTGGAAGAAAGCAGGAGAGATGATGCAAGAATAAAAGGCAGCAAGCTATATTCATGCCTCATAGCTGACATGGTAATAAAAGCATGTATAGCGTAGCAGATGGCTGTGATGGAAAATAGGAATTATAAGGAAACACAGCAATACTACTATCCTATCTGCACAGTACATTAAAAACCCAACTGGCTTTGTTTTTAACGCCTGAAACCTGCCAACTCTGATGTCTCATAAAAGTCATAATATAAAGTCATTTAGTTCGATCATTCCACTTTACCTTTAAGTGACTCCTGTTCATCCACACAACCAGTCAAGGAGGCTATAGCAATGCTGAGACCATAGGATGACATGAGACCCTTACAAGGTCCAGGAGCCCACCACAAGACAAAAGCCATGTGGACCCAGTGAAAACAAACTGCATGGAGCCAAGTAAATAAACTCAAGCAAGCAATAATTCTTTTCCCAGACTTGTGTTTTGATATTATATTTCCACCTGCAAAGTCATTCTGACATGATGGGGATGGGGCTATAAAGAAGTGAAGCAAGAATAAAAGGGTAGGAGGGAGTAGTGGGCTCTGAGGAGACTATTTCAACAATGGCTTAGTGTGCTCCAGTCCTGAGATCAAACCAGAGCCATGAATGAGGCTATACTCTCCCAGCCCTAGCATAAATGCATTCCACACTTGTTAGATGGTTTCTATACTTAGTCTTGGACAAATTAAAGTGCCTTGCACACACATTCTGAGACAAGTCCCAAGCAATGTGGTACAATGGCCCCACAGTGTCTTATAAATGCTCCAACCACCTCGGAGGCTGTGAAGCTCACTCCATTTATTCAAACACAAATATGAACTTTTATCTTGTAATATCTTTTTCCTGCCCATAATAATTTGTACTCTAATTCAAAGAAATGCAATTTCATCATTGGTTCACCATGCTGATGTTTGAGAAAAGACCACGTGATGCTAGCCTAATGGCTAAGGAATACAATGAAGATTCCATATGTAAATGAGCTCAAGCAACACAGGCTCTTACTATAAGGTATTTCCTTCTCTTACAACTTCCTGGAGGAAGACAACCTGTGGCAGTGTTGGAGGACTCTGTGAATCCCTCACAATGAACTTCAGCAATAGGAATAGGAAAATGGGAAAAGGAAGCCAGACACTAATCAAACAGGTTTCTTACTGCTCTATTGCGAAACACTGATGGAGGCCTAGCATAATCCATGGGGCAGGCAAAAGCTGGGTCCTAAACTGCAGTTGAAAGGGGAGGTGTATTTCAGAGTTCAGTGATAACCATGTCAAGGGGGAAGTTTCCTGGCAAAATTCCCTCTCTGTCTGCAGGACTGTGAAATGGTATCTTCTGCAAATAGCAGAGAACGCCAGAGAGAGGCGCTGTTCCTAAGAAGCAACTTAGGGCCCCCAAACAAAAAAGCAGCATTCTTAGATGACTTTTAGTAAACAAACAACTGGCAGGCATTGACTGCCAAGTCCCACCCCCATCCCTCAGCCCCCACCCCCACTCCTCTTTTCCATGTCCTGGAACTCTGATCTTCTGGAATTTAAAAAGTGGAAGAAATCAGATTCATTGAAGAGGAACAGAAAATCAAAGGCAAGGATCACAGGAGAAGGAAGGTGGTGATGAGCTGACTGTGATGGCCATGGTTGAAAGCCAAGGGCAGAGGAAGCACCAGAAGCCTTGGTATGGGAGTCTCAGGAGGAGAGGGCCAACCGTGAAGGATCTACGCCAGGTCAGGAGTCGTCCTACTTGGCCGAGATTCCGGAGTTGCCTATAAAACCCAGTGCAGATCCGGTCAGTTCTGATAGCTCTCACTTTCGTGGCAGAAAATGGCATTCCAAATGTCAGAGCTGAAAGTGGTCTAGAGGAAGGTTGTCTAAAGGCAGCCTCTGCATTGCTGCCTCCCAGAGAAATAATCTCATAGCAGCTTCCCATCATATCCCATAAGAAGAAGCAGATAGACATTGTATCACATATATATCCCACAGGACAAGAACCCACAAGGTCTTAAGAAGATTATGGTGGACACAATTCCATGCCTACCCACGTACGTGATTTGCAGGGCAACACATGGCATCATCACAAATAATCCAGAGATATAAACAAGTAAACACTGCAGTTGGTAAAGCCCAAATTTCCAGTAATGAGGAGGTGGCTGACGTTGCATCCTATATGTGAACAGATGCCAGCAGTTCATCTTTCCTTGGCATAGTAATACGCTCTTTGAAACCCAAGTCCTTTTTAATCATCAATTGTTTCATTTTCCAGCAAAAACTAAGGTAGCAATTTGATGTACCCAGTTTTCACTCCCACCACACCAAATACAATCCAAGAAGGTTCTCTAATTTTTCCAATAACAGTTATTTCTTCTTTTAGATTGACCTAATGTGTACACCTTAATCACGGTGATTTGTCTGGTTTTCAGTGTATTTATATTTTTCTTTAAGACATGAAAGGACCCTGCTCATTATAAATGCCAACTCTGAAGAGAAGTGGGTGTTCTTTAGACAAGAAGGAAATATCTTTGATGTGGGCAGGAGGGAGGGTGTTTTTTTTTAATGTTGATATGACATTGTTCTTTTAAAGGTTAATTTATAATAGTTACTAACATGAGTCATAAAAATGATTCAAAAATAATTGTAGCAGTTTTGTGTCCTATGCCAAAAAAAGTTCTAAATTGCCTTTTGCTTTGCAAGATAAATACTAACACTGTCATCCAGTGGCCGCGTACCACATGCTATGAGGGACTCTGCAATGCTATGCTAGACTGTGTAAGGTTTGCATGTCAAAGATCTGAGACACTTTCATAGACAAATGAATTTTCAAAACTCGGAATCATCAGAAATTAAAGGATTCAAAAGCAGCTAAGCAAGTTTCATTCTCAACACACTTCAGAGCCCTATCTCCTTGAGGTTAAACCCAAAAGCCATGTGTTGGACCAGTGTGATAGTTTCAATAGCTTTGTCGTTATTTTCAGTATATAGCTGCTCACTTCAACCAGTTCTCTAATAACCAGTTCTCTCCAAAAAAGAATCTGCTTCTGTGTTCCTTAAATGTTGTTGTTGGGAGTTGGGGTGTGGTACATATGAGGAGGTCTAGGGTAACACTAAGACATCTCCTCCCAGGGTCTTTCCTGTGTTCTACCTTTTCAGGGCTAGCTGCTCTGACAGCCTCTGGCCAAGTCTCCTGTCTCTGCTCGCTGTCTCACTCACAGCATTGCAGATACAAGCTAATGCTTTTGGCATGAGCTCCAGGGGTTAAATGCAAGCTGCCTCACTTTGGGGCAAGTGCCCTTAGCCACTGAGACATCTCACCAGCCCCACCTCTGTTGTATACCTACGGCTGATTATCATACATCTGTAGAGCAGAGTTCCTTCATGGCATTTTTCCATACCCTTACTGAGAACCCCTTCAGTTGCTATACTTTGGACTCTAAATGTCTTTCAAAAGAACATGCGGGGAAGATTTTGATCAGGAAATGAAACCTCTAAAACTGTGAGGTAAAATGTACCTTCTGCCTTTAAGGTGGTTCACTCAAGTATTATTGTGTTACAGTCATGGAAGTCAAACTGGTACATGGGCTGTTGTTACCACTACAGTTTCCCTCGTCCTCAGGAACACAGGCTCACCTGACTGACCTCACTTGCCATCCAGCTGGCTGTCTTTCCTGTCTTGTTCCTCATCAGCTGTCTCCTGACAATTCGAAAGAACAAATGGTCATGGTCTCCAACCCCTCACCAGCCCTATCAGTACTTGCTTACATGGCTTTTGTTACAGAATCATGTCATAACATGCATGTTGGCGCTACTTTCTGAACTGTATTATTCTTCAGAAATAGAAATCATAGCTTTTCCTTCCTGTGTCTCTCCTGGCACCGAATCCGCAGCACCGAAACTAAGTCTTCCCAATCGATGGCTATTGATTGAAGGATGATATCATGGCTCTCTTGCATTGACTTGGGTTGTACATATCCTGCTGAGGAGATAAAAGGTTCTCAGACAGGACCTCTCAAATCAGAAAAGGATAAAGGCTGCCGTCTACACAGGGACAATCACACAGGAACTATAGGAAATGTGGTCCTGTAACTCCTCTATGCAGATGAACAAGTCTTTCTTCATTGCTTTAAGACTTTAGGTAGATCTCTAAATTCTTGGAAATGTGAAAGAGGATGGAGCATACATTTCTGAAGAACACTTTCAGTTCTTATCTCTGTTATAGAAATTTATTCCTTTTTTTAAATTTATTTATTTATTAAAGATTTCTGCCTCCTCCCCGCCACCGCCTCCCATTTCCCTCCCCCTCCCCCGATCAAGTCCCCCTCCCTCATCAACCCGAAGAGCAATCAGGGTTCCCTGACCTGTGGGAAGTCCAAGGACCACCCACCTCCATCCAGGTCTAGTAAGGTGAGCATCCAAACTGCCTAGGCTCCCACAAAGCCAGTACGTGCAGTAGGATCAAAAACCCATTGCCATTGTTCTTGAGTTCTCAGTAGTCCTCATTGTCCACTATGTTCAGCAAGTCCAATTTTATCCCATGCTTTTTCAGACCCAGGCCAGCTGGCCTTGGTGAGTTCCCAATAGAACATTCCATTGTCTCAGTGTGTGGGTGCACCCCTCGCGGTCCTGAGTTCCTTGGTCATGCTCTCTCTCCATCTGCTCCTGATTTAGACCTTGAGATGGAGAGGTTGTGAAGAAGGGGTACACTCATCCATTGCTGGTGGGAATGCAAACTTGTGCAACCACTCTGGAAAGCAGTGTGGCGGTTTCTCAGGAAATTCGGGATCAACCTACCCCTGGACCCAGCAATACCACTCTTGGGTATATATACCCAAGAGAGGCCCTATCATACAACAAAAGTATATGCTCAACTATGTTCATAGCAGCATTGTTTGTAATAGCCAGAACCTGGAAACAACCTAGATGTCCTTCAATGGAAGAATGGATGAAGAAAGTATGGAATATATACATATTAGAGTACCACTCAGCAGTAAAAAACAAGGACTTCTTGAATTTTGCATGCAAATGGATGGAAATAGAAAACACTATCCTGAGTGAGGTAAGCCAGACCCAAATTTATTCCTTTTAAAATGGAATTCAAAGAATAAAGAATCCGCCGCCGCCACCCAACCACCTGGTGGTAAAATCAGTATGACTTCTTGTTTCACTCTTATGGTTGCAAACTACAAAACTGAATTTTAAAAACTAACATTTTTTCTTACATGTAAGTGTATATATACATCTATCTGCTGTCTCAGTCATTTAAAGATATTGAAATTTGGGCTTCAGATTGTTGATTTTTTAAAAACCATGAGAGTCCGGATATGGCCTATATTGGTTTCTTTGCCCTTTGAATGGCATTCTGTATATTTGGTGCCAATGCTGTCATCTGGGGAAAAATGTATCTTCAGAAGATCTCCTCTAAACTGCAAACACCATTTATGAATTAAACACTCAAAATTCAGAGATATTTCAAATACCAGAGCACTTTAGAGGAATCGTGTGTTGTGTCAAAAACTTAAGTACCTCAGAACTAAATCCAAGCATTCCTTCTCACCTTTTCATTCCTTTTTCCTGGAATGGGAATGATAACGTACATTCTAAGAGGCATCTCTGGTGGCACGTGGCCACAAATATCTCACATCACAGTCCCACCTCAGTCTTTCAGATGCTGGCTGGTTTGATGCGGCCAAATCGTAAAACTCCACATCATGTGGGAGAGTTCAAGGGTCTTGGGAAACTCTGAGAAATAATGCCAGAAGGTTCGTTATCTGGGATGAAATGCCATATAAACTGGTCCTCAGATATGATCTTTTTGGGTTAAGGCTTCACTCCAGTCCCTGGCATCTATATATCCAAAGAGTCTGGAATGTCAGAGTGGAAGTTCCATTCCAAGCCCCCTCCCCTAGGAGTTGCTTCAATCCAGACTCCACTCTTGAGAAAGCCTGTCAAATGATTATCCTTCCCCAGAGATGCTGAAGACCACTCCCATGGGGATTTAAAATGCCCCCCAGAGAACAAACATGATTTTCTGGTCTTCCTTCCCCAGCTCCTCTCTGGGAGGCTGGAAGGCCATCCAGAAGCATTGGGCTTTTCCTTATTGGGTTTGATTTGATGTGGCTTGGATTACTGCATCAGCAGAGAGGCTGATAAGGTGCAGAAACTTTTCATCATCAACACGGGCAAACATTACATTGGTACTCACTAACCATGCAGATTTCTGGGCCACACACTTAGCATGTCAGGGGCCAGGTTCATGAATACAGAACCATGATAGGGATAAGCAGAAAACCTACATAAACCCCAATCTAGAAAAACTTGTTTTTCGTTCAAAATTCTCTCAGGATTATTCTCCCAAGGAGTATAGGCATCTCTATGTGAAAACTGAGAAATGGCAGTGGGTCATCTTGTAAAGGCAAAAGAAGGAAACTCAAGATCTCATTCCAAATAAATTCTTAGTTCTGATTGGCATAGCAGTAGTGCCACACCCCATGCTAACTCACACCCAACTGAATAAAGAGGAGATGAAAGGAAGCCCCATGCATCATTAACAAAATGCTAAGTTCAAGTGCAGTCCTTTAAGCAGGTACACACACACACACGATGGGGGGGATAGCACATCTCACTTCTTTGAGTACTTTACAGCACAAAAGTTCTATAAAAGACACTATGAAAAATTTTAAAATGCTGAGTAACTTTGGAGAAGTAACGCACAGGGAATCCATCTAAGTAGTCATCGAGGAAATTTCACCCAAACTGGCTAATTCAGGCCCTACCAATCTGAGCTGTATAGTGTTGTCATAGAGAAGGAGATAAAACACTGAGATCTTAAACCTGTAGGCCACATTTTTAAACCATAGAGGTGTATATACCAATGCCATCTTTGATAGCGATTTTATGTACAGAAAAAATTCCAGGGGTATAGAACTATAGGAAAAGAGTATATATGTTCTTAAGTTTCAACTATTGTCATTAGGTGGTTTTTCTTAAAGAGATAGTAGCATTCACATTTCCAAAAAAAGGTGAGAGTATTTTAATTGGTGCCTAGAAGGCAGGACATCTGTGATTTCCCTGTGGCAACATCTACAGCATGTAGGAAGTAACAAACTACAAGTAGCTTAAAGGGGGTGAGGAGAGAAAAAGAACAGAAAGGGTTTTTTTTCTAAACCGGGTCACACATCATGTCTTCTCTGAACTGAGTTTCAAAGAGAATTGGCCATTCCATATAGGTAAAGGAAAATAGAGTTGTCTTTGGCTTCCTTCCAAAGGAAGGTAAACACATACACAGAGGATGAGAAGGGACAGCCAGAAGAGGAGCAGGAGACAGGAACTTTAGTGTCGGCAGGTTTGGCAGCATATCTCTTGAGGGAACTCAGTAGACACACGGAAGCCAAGTATTTGTGGGCCAAGAAAGACTTGCAGCAAATGTAGATTAGACCATTAAATAATTGAAGCAGCTTTACAGGGAATCAATTAAAGGAAATGTAGATGGGGCCTTCCGTGAGATTCCTTTGCTGGTAATGGTTTAAAATTGAGAATGCTGTGATTTTTCCCCCATTTGTAATTAATGCCAAGACAGAATTAAACAGGCAATCTATCCACCCACCTCTTAGGATGTGGCTAATTCTTCATTTCTTGTAAGGCTCCTGATTTTTATGAAACCACTTTCCATTCTCTCTCCTTCGCTTCACACATTAACATCCTTATCATTAAATATTATATTATAATCCTGACACTTAGATAGCATGGTTATTGAATAATAGCCATTGAATTAATAAGATCACTTGCTGCTAGTTCACAATCTATGTGAAGGAACAAAAATTAAAAGTAGACTTTTAAAAAAAACATTAAGCAGAACACAATTGCCTATACTGGAAATCCAAGCAGGTAGCAAACAAGAAGAGAAAGAATTTGGGGCCATCCTAGGTTACACAGTGAGTTCAAATCTAGTATAAGAAACAGTAATCAAAATCTGGGGGTGGGACCCAGTGGCAAAACACTTCCCTAGCACGCAACACTGAACGTGAAAAAAGGGACACTAACCAGGAAGGGATTCTTTCAGCTTATGCTTATAGATGGGTATCTGCCTGGTATAGGTAACATCCAATATTCAATAATTTGAATAAAAGTAGCTAAGATGTGAAAGTTAGGAAAGAGTTCCATTACATGGTGTTTTGTCACAACAATAGAAACGTAACTAAGACAAGTACCCAGCAGCAACTCCATCGAATTTAGTCATTAACATCGGGAAAGAAGAGATGTACGTGTTTTCTCTGTTCTGCCTTTTCTGAGCAGCTAATTCTCTATGTCAACTTTATAGTACATGTGTGTACACAGATGCATATATGAGCAAATATAGGAACACTTTATATGTGTGTTATTTGCATATGTTACTGAATGTATATTTTATATACATAATTATGACTTAAGTGACAAACCAGTAGAGAATAAAACGTTATGAAAAAAAAAAACAGATTCCTGGAAATTACCAAATTCTCCCACCCAAGAACTAATCAACGCACTCAAGGTGCTGAGTCTGGGTAGGAGCACTGCGAGCCAGTATGGCTGCAGATAGACACTGAGTTCTAAGAGTCCTGTTCTTTGTCCAATAGTATAAAGGGACTTAAGCTTTGCTTCCAGTATGTGGTTTATAAACATAATACTCATTCTGGAAGTGAATTGTTTTAGACCTCAAAGACTGTTCACTTAATTCAAAATAAGATGGAATTCTTCGTTTAAAACCATTCTTGACTTCTCTGCTTTACATAGAGAGTTTCAAATCCAACATACATGTTTGTTTGGGTCTAAAAGAATTGTCTGCTGAAAAGCCTCCTCTGTCACAGGAGATGCTTATTAGGTCCCTCTTAGAAGACAGTCACGGGTCAGTCTGTCAATAGCAATTTCACATCAACAGGCAGAGTGTCAGGCAAATCAAATCCAGAAGCACTCTACTAGCCGAGATCAAATTTGTGTCCCCTTCATTTCTGATTTGCCATCATCTTGATACTTCTATCAGAAGGCAAGAGGGAAGAAAAGAGGGAGAGGGGAAGAGAGAGAAGGACAGAAGGAGGGAAGAAGGGAGAGAGGAAGGGAGGGAGGAAGAAAGTAGGAAAGAAAGTTTTAATTGCTCTCTTGAGACACTTTTGTAGGCAGAGACTGCTCGTTCATTTCCCAGCCACCCAGACCCGATTATTCACAAAGAAACTATATTAATTACAACACTGTTTGGCCTATTAACTCAGGTTACTTATTAACTAACTCTTACATCTTAAATTAACCAATCTATTCATCTGTGTATCACCACAAAGCTGAGGCCAACCTGTAAAGTTCCAGAACGTCTCTCTCCTTCGGCAACTACTTGGTATCTCTTTGACTCTGCCTACTCTCTCTCCATATATATATATTCCAGCCTGGCTATATTCTGTCCTATCGTACTGTCATAGGCTAAAGAAGCTTTATTCATTAGCCAATAAAAGCAACACATATACAGAAGACATCCCATATCAGACTTTATACTGAGCAACTGAGTGGAAAAGGTACAATCAGCCAGTACTTGTAATCTCAGCACTCAGAAGGCTGAGGCAAGAGGATAGCAGGATTGCAGGCCAATCTGAGCTACATATTAAAACCCATATCTCAGAAAAAAATTAAAAAACAGTACAACCAATATCACTGGAAGTCCAAATAGAGATCTACTTTGGAAATAGCATATTAATTGTCCAAATGGAAGTTATTTTTTAAAAATAAACTTCTCCAATTTATGCTTTTTAAACAGCGTCAATGACAATTTCATTTTTAGTCACTGTTTGGTTGGCCATTGTACTCCTTCATGATTAGACAACATGTCCATATGTACCAGACAATTTGTAGGTGAGCAAATGCTGCTACTTTTGTCTAGTATTTTATTACATATCATTTTATGTATAGCTAGATATAGATAATGTTGCTATAGATACAGATATAAATATTAAACAGCCTGCTGGTAGCAAACATTATTGCCCTGTTCTGAGTTTATGGGAAGCTCCTATAACATATCACAACTAAAAATTGTAAATGTTTGACTTACTTAGGGATATTTTATTAGATAGTTATAAATGGTCTTCCGAAAAGTCATTGGTATCAAGAACGAGATCTTCTAGTCCACTACTGAGCAACTTGGGCACGTGATTGTGTAAGTTGCTGTTTCTGATCCAAGCTATCTCTGACACATTTCAGTTTTTATTTGCCTGTTATTGTCACTGAAGATAGTTTACGTATTCAGAATCTTACTCACAATCTTATTCTCAATCCACAGGCATTTTCTCTCAGAGTTGTTAAATCCACTATCCTCATGTTTTTCTGCCCCTCTACCTCCTGGGTACCTTTTAAAATAAACGTTTATGGTACCATACAAATTTCTATCAACCTATATTGTTCATCAGAAGGATTACTTGTTTAAACATTTCATTTTCGCACTTGATAATACACTTATGTATTGAAAACAATAAGCATCTTCCATCCCCCGCCTCGCCCCCACCCATGCCAGCTTCCTGAGCCCCCTTTTCACCCCTCCTTGTCTTCCTTCCTCTTCTCAACTGGAAAAACATTCTGAAACCCGTGGAAACTAACAACAAAGTTCTAACAAAAAGGGAAATGGTAGTTAGGTCAGATAATTTTTTGGTTAAAAAACAATAGTAATTATACTATTATACTTTCTGAGAGTTGATGCTCAGCATCATACGTCTGTCACAATCTGCTGTCTGTCTTTGGAAGCCTTTTCTGAGTTCAATATTGTGCTGCAGAATCAGGTTGTTATCTGATTCCACCACAAGGCAAAGGTTTCAAATTATATGAATTCCAAAATTCCAAAATTATGTGAAGAAATTATCAGTGAATCCCAGCAAACATCCTGAGCTTCTATCACAATGTTCAGTTTCCATCGCCTTCAGATGGGAGATTCAGCTACTGGGAAAACAGTTTGGGTCTCATCCTACCCAACATACTTTTTGGGGAAGGCAGAAGTACTTCACTTTGTGGGGTTGTCTCTTTTGCTCTTGGCTTTTTTTCTCTGCCTACCTGATATGTCTCCCCATCTCTCTCTGGTTCTGAAATATCAGTCACCAGAGAAAGAAGTCACATTTCAGTCCGTAGTTAATCTCTTTAATGATTAATGAGCCTCTTAGCTAATTAATTAAGAGTATTAATTAATGTGCCTACTGAGTAAATGAAGGAGAATGCCTCTGCATTAGCTTCGTGGGGTAAGGAAGCAAAGAAAGGGACTAGATTGAGATCTGTGGGCGTTATACTTGGCCTAATCTTTACATCCAGTGAATTACCTCAAGTGTGGGTCTCAATACAGCAGTTTAATTATAGAATGAAAAGGGAGAAGGTGAGACAAAGAACAAATAATAGCATTATGGAGAGACAAAGAGATAAAACTTTTCATGGTGCTGTGAACTGAGCACAGAACCTCAAAGATGCTAAGCACACTTTTAGCACCAAGCTGTACTCCAGGGCTTATATGGATACATTTTTCAATGTACACATGCACTATGTAATCAAAGACACTCAGGAGATAGAAAACAAACAGCATAAAGGATGGCAAACTGAAACAGCTAAGAGGCTTCCTAGAAGTAAGCCAGCGAGTATAGTTATTCTGATTATCACCAATAGAAAATACTAAAAGTCTTGGGATGCATCTAGAGAAGTTGCAACTGGGTTGTGGAACTGACTTAGGGGGGTGCTTGCTGTGCAGTCATGAGGACCTGAAGTTCATCCACAGCACTCAGGCAAAAGAGTCGGGCATGGCTACAGACAGGCCTGTAATCCCAAGGCTGCTGGCAGAGCAAACAGGAAAGCTGCCCCCCAGCCTAGGCCATACTTCAGTGAGAGATCCTGTGTTGAAGAAATAAGGTAGAGGGTAACAGAGCAGTTTGCCAATATCCTCTGGCCTTTGTGTGTGTCTACACACACACACACACACACACATAAACCACACATACACACACAATACACAAACAAGAAATAAAAAAATAAATGCCATAAACTATTTTGGATGTGAATTAGGAAAATTTAACAAATAAGTGAGAACTCTGATGGTTCACGTTCCTTCATCCTTGCTAAAATTCCTTTTGGTCCTGGTGGCATTTGTCTTCTCAGTTGCTGGGCACCCTACTGCATCCGATGTCGCCGTGACTGTGGCTGTTGACCTCCTACTGTGTATTATCCCTGGGCACAGAAAGAACCTACCAGCAATGTGCAGACTCTGGCCCTCCTTGACACTCCCCAAACTAACCTCCATGACCACCAACCCACCCCGCTCACATAATCCTCCCTTGCATTCAGGAACATGCCACAGCAATGTCCCTTGGAGATGCCCTGGAATATCCTCAACAGCTCTTCACGTGGCACCCTGGAACTTGTGTCCCCTTCCCATATCACAGAAGACATTAAGATACAAGCTCTGGTTCTCATGCTGCCCACCAACATGCAGAAGCCCGGGTCTGGTATTAAGGTGAGAAGACCTGGGCTACATCCTGTGGGGTGGTCCTCTGCTTTTAGATTTTTTCTTCCATGTGTCTTTCTCTGAGACTTCAGCCAGCACAATAAAAGCCATGATCAAAGCCTTCTTCCTATCTACCATAGCCAGAGAGAGACAGCTGGATTCCTGCATGGGGACCACATTCCTCCTTCACGAAGTGTCACTCCCTTTGCTTTCTTCTTTAGGGCCCTTAAGTATGAAATACTATGGTAGAACACAATTTAAGGGAGAGAAAGAACCATGGGACTGACAGGTTTTGTAATTGTTCCTCAGTGTCAGAAGGAAATTGGTTTTAAGATGACCTCCTGCCCACCTACTAACATCAAAATTCACAAGTACCTAAGTCCCCTACATAGGATGGTATGATACCAACACATCATCATCACCAACAGCATTGCATAGCATAGAAGCCATGGAATACTGTGTATTGTTTAGGGAATGGCGACAGGCTTTTTTGTTTTTTTTTTTCTGTTGCTGCTGCTGCTGTTGTAAGCAAGAATATACTCAATACATATTTGATTTTCTCTTGCAAATATCTTTGACCTACAGGGTGAATCCATATGTACAGAATCCAAAGACATGGAAGAAGAAATGAAAGAGGCTATCTGATTCGGAACACTTAGTAGTGACCAAATAATCTATAGCCTGCTCACCCAAGGGACATTGTCTACACCCTCTACCAAGAACTGCAGATGGGAAAAAACCATTGGTTGAACAGGGAGGTCATCAATGAACCAGTTTTGTTGGACTCTGGAAACAGACAGAAGGCCTATGCACTATTTGGGGGAGACTAAAGAGTAAATTGTAACAGCACCACACTGTTACAATTAAAGGCTCCAAAACCTAGTCATAATACAGCACTTCAAAACATCTCGGCTATCCTCCTGCCTCTCACTATTGATGCTGATATCTTTTGCATCATTTTAGTCAGGAGTGGAAGCAGAGATCTGACTTATGGGAAATTGTAGGGAATGGCAAAGCCTCAAAAGTTAGAGTTCACATCTGCTCAGCACTCTCCATTCCCTGGAGATATGCGGTCCACCATTGGGGTCCCCTGGAGATATGCACTCTACCAGTGGGGTCCCCTGGAGATATGCACTCCACCAGTGGGGT
>JABTXL010021644.1:5743954-5781537 GCA_025134845.1 Neodon shergylaensis
AAGATATGCACTCCACCAGTGGGGTCCCCTGAAGATATGTGTTCCACTAGTGGGGTCCCCTGAAGATATGCGCTCCACCAGTGGGGTCTCCGATGATATGCACTCCACCAGTGGGATCCCCTGAAGATATGTGCTCCATCCATGAGGTCATGCTTCCCCTTTGAAATTCCTATTCACATCCATCCCTTCCTAGATATGAGACAGGATCTCTCCCTATTTTCGTGGCCTCAAAACATTTAAGAGAAACACGCCAAAGTTTCTCTCCATGAACTTTTACCTCCACTTCTACATAAACAAGACAGGGAAAGAAGCCCCACCACACTATGGGAACACAGCATCAAACAGTGAAAAATCCAAAACTGAGACAGGCAAAGCTGCCACAGTGAAATTCAAAGGAAAACGAAAACTAAAAGGCAACTATGAAAGGCTTATTGTTCAAGATCCTCAGAACACAGTAGCCGCCAGCAGAAACCACCAAGGGAAACTTCTCATGTTTAGAAGTCCGGGTGGTTCAAGGAAACAAGGGATGTTTTAAGAGGCTTCAAGATAGTGATGAGGAATCAGCTGAGATGAGGAATTGGAGGGGAGAATGTATCCGCATTTAGAATCGGGTTCCATGGTCAGCATGCAGCAAAGCAAAAATGGGAACAATAATGTGTTTGTCTGCAGAAAGGAATCAGGCCTCTAATTCCTAAAAATTTCTTTAAAACATAATTAAACGAGGTGTGGAGAGGTGAGCTGCAGCTGGCCAACCAAGCATGATCATAGAAGTTCAACACCCAGCGTGAAGGTGAAAGGAGAGACTTGACACCAAAAAGTTGTGTTCTGGCCTCTGCACATGGCTCATGGCATGCACAGGCCCACAAATACACATACACAATAATAATACATAATAATAATAATAAGTAGTTGTTGTGACTCATGCCTGTAATGGCAGCATTTAAGGGGCAGAAGCAAAGACAAGTGTGGATTGGAGCCTAGCTTAGACTACCTACGTCAAATAATAATAAATTCAATAATTAAAGGGCTGGAGAGATGGCTCCATGGGTAAAGCAATCATTGTACAAGCATGGGGACCTGAGTTCCTATTCCTAGCACTTGGGTAAAAGCCAACCACAGGAGCACATTCTGTAACCCCAGCTCCAGGAGTCAAAGACAGACAGTTCCCAGAAGCTTGTGAAAACCATGAACTTCAGGTTCAGTGAGAGATCCTATCCCAGTCAATCAGCCAGCAAGGTAGAGAGCACCAGAGACCTCTGGTCTCCACACACACACATGAATAGGCAAGCATACAAAAATGCATGTACACAGACAGGCACACAGACACATAGCATATAACCATAACGATAAAATAACCTCAACTGTCTCTAAAGGTCATGTGACAATTACTATTTTCCCTTAGAACGAAAACCAGAGCTTGGGGTGAAGCTCAGAGCCTTATGAATGTCTGGCAAGCACACTGCCTCTGAGCCCCATCCCCAGAGCCCCATCCCTAGAGCCCCATCCCCAGAGCCCGGTGAATGCCTCTCAAAATGCAACTGCCGCTGGAGAAAGGTCTTGTGTTGGATAATCTCTAACAGTGTCCTCCTAGGTTTTGGGATGGTCAGTAGTTGAAGAAGACCCTCTAGAAATGGAATATGAAATAAAGAAGTACAGGAAGGCAATGGGGCAAGCCAGAGAAAGATAAGCAGCCACACTACCGCCTTTATGAGCCCCCTACTGAGGCTTCTGTTCAGCGCATCTCTATTATGCTCACAAAGATGCTTATTATGTTCCCTGGAAAAGCAACCATACTCCCTCCTGACCCTAACTGCTATCCCAAGATACTCACTGTGATCCATGTTTTCTGACACTCTGCAAAAGCCTGAGAGACTAAAGCAGAACCAGCAAGGGGTACAAACCTCACAGGTTCCAGAATGATCTGTATCCTTCAGTCATTTATGGTATCCATGATCATAAATTACACATAATCCATTAAAGAACATGGCGAGGACCAATCCCTATTGCTTCCAACAGGATTGCCAAGAGTTGAGCTGGTCCTGTCTGTGGGTAAGTAGGGAAGCTGCTAATATTTCATCTTCATTTTGAGTAACAGCTTTCAAATTTGTGCCCTCTAAACTCAGAGTCCTCCAAAGCCCTGGAAGTAGGAGATTAAAGAGAAGGGGGAGTTTGTCCCTACATGGTCTGGGTACAAAACCTCATTTTGTTCTCTTTCCAAGGGGGCAGAGGTGGGCAACCATTGAATAACTGTTTAAAGAATCATTCCCCTGGCAATAAATAAGAAGTCTATAGAATCCTGATCCGGAGAACTGACAATATTTCAACATTCTCTTTCTCATAAAGAGTGTGGACCACCCAGCCTGGAAAGATAGACATTCCTGTTAAAATGGTGACCCCAGGGGACTTCCTCCTAAGCTCAGGGGACTTCCTCCAGACTTCCTCCTAAGAAGAGCTTGTCTTCTGGCTGGCGGTCTTAAACATTTAAGGTTTCTCCAAGTTACACATTCGGTTTCCAACTTTTGTTTGTAAGTAGGGCTCTGGAAATCACGGCTCAATTTCTCTTTAATTTTTTTATATTACTTATTGTATGTGTGTGTGTACACATGCTCATGTATATACACGTCCGTACATATGGAAGACATAGGATAACTTGGAGCACTTGGTTCTCTCCTTCTACTACACTGGGATTGAACTCAGGTCCTTGGGCTGAGTACCTTTACCCACTGAACCATCTTTCACCAAGCCAGGGCTCACTTTTTTTAGCCATAAAGAAGAAGAAAAGCTATTATGTTGATCCCCAGGTGAGCTATAAAAGCCTGACACCCCACAGGCGAATTATAAGGCTAACCACTGAAGAGAGAGTTCCACTTCCTCTGCTTGCTGAATGGGCTACACAGCCAGTGGGGGTTCCTAAGCACCACCGATGCAATGTTTTTGAAGCAGTTCACCTTGTGATGTCGGATAAAGGGGAGCCAGTGATGATAAAAGGGCTTTTCTTCGCTCTCTTCCTCTTGAAGGGCAGGTCCCAGGGCACTCTACATCCACCATGGTTTGTGGCTGGCCAAGTAATGTCCCCCAGTTGTATGCAAGCTGGTGAATGCCTGGGAGCCACTGCTTTGCACAGTTCCAAGATGCTACTCGTGGTGTGCTTGTTTGCTTTCCAGCATTTAATCTCGCTATCTGATGACAACTTGGCACCTATAGAGCCCATAAATGCTGGAGGGGATGGAGTAACAGTTAAAAATGCTGGCAGCGTTCACAATCCTCCCCAAAACAGTTGGGAGGGGAAGAAAAAAGAGATAAAAGGTAAAGGGATAATGACATATAGTTATTAATAACTGCCTAGATGGGACTGGAAAATCAAGTCCATTGTTCCCTACTTTTTTTCCTCACTTGATAAATCAGCCAATGAACTGAAAGTAACTAGGATTAGGAGAACAATGCTAAAAGATTCCAGAATTTGAAGACTCAGAGCTATGAATCTATTTAATTCAGATAACATCAAAAATTGCCAAAATAAGTATACAAAAAATTAATAATCAGTTTTCCTCCCAACCTGATAAGTTGCTTAGAATTCCAGAGATCAAGACTTTAAGGAAATGGTCTGCTACAGAATCAAATAATTTTAATAAGTTAAAACAAATCAAACATGCCATTACTAAGTATTACAATTAGGGAAGATATCTTTCTACTGTTTTGTAAAAGAGAATGTACTGTTAACAGAAACGTAACCTCTCAAAAGTGCAGTGGTCTCCTCCTACTTCTAGCATACACAGTCCCTCCTTTGCCTGGGCTGGGCACCTCTCACACAGCAATGGTTCGCGTGCACATGCTCTCTGAACAGGGCTAGGATACTGGTTAAGACATGAGGAGCACACAGATCAGGCTTAGTTCTAAGTTTGACCCCTTATTAGGGAAGCTCAGAAGGCCAAGTCAATAAAATCCTCCACTCAAATAAGGAAAACCACAGTTGCCTGTCTCAGAGGGTTGTTTGAGAGGTAAAAAAAGGTTTGAAGTTATATGCTTGGAAAATAGCAAGAATGTTGATGAATTCAATGACTTTATATCCATGACATACTTCCCGACTCCTTGTACATATCAGGAAATGGGTTCATGTTTCCTGAACAGAGGTGAACTTCCCACATTGCCTGTCTGATGGCATGCCATCCTTTCTTTCAAGAAATCATAATTGAGCAAAATCTTACAGAGAATCTGACACTGGGATCCCACAGTCCTTCGTGCATATCTCTGTTAGTTCCTGTCCCACCCACCTGGCAGCATTTGTTCATGCTGCTTCCAAAGTTTGCCGCTTGCTACATGGGAGAGAAGGCATCCGCAACTGATCGCCATGTCCAAAGGAAGCTGTGTACTTATGAAAGACAGTGATTGTTGCTATGAGATTCCTGCTCAGTCTTCAAGGCCCCATTTGCACCCAATGAGGAAAGGGTTAAAACATTTAAAAAGTTTTAAAAAATTAATCTGTGAAGGTTTGTGGCTGTGTTCTGGAGAGCACCTGCTATAAGAAGGGAAAAGGGGAGAACTTATAAAGAAAAGAGATGGGTAATTAATAATCCTTGAAATGGGAGGTCTGGAGGTCTGTCCAAAAGTTGACAGTTTCTCAGGGCGAGATTACTTCCACCGTGGTTCATCCGCTCATTGGCGGGAGCTTGTGATTGCCTTCAGTCCCTTTATGTGGGACTTGGAACCACTTCTCAGTCCATTTGGTGACAGGAATAGGGCTCAAAGTAGAATTGTTGGTTAATGCCATGAAAATTGGTTGGGAGCTAACGTATGATTTGTGTAAAATGCCAGTCCTAGTGTGCTAGACCATTAATCTCAAAACTGGGCACTGGCCAAGGGAAGACGCTGTTTTGTATTGGTACAGACATCCCTGCTTTACGATCCAGAGGATGCAGGTTCAGCCTGAGCTCATCACTAATACGCCTTTTCTTTCCGGGTTAGGGGTCATCAGAAAATCATAGAGAACTAGCTCAACATATCAGAAAACAGACATCAGTCCAGCAATCAAACGCTTGCAGGAAATGTGGTTAATCCTCTCCTCAGTGTGAGGAGAGAGCTTGTGAGGACAGAGGACCTGCACACGTGTGGAATGACTGATGATAGAGACTCAGAGAGAGGGATCATGTGGATTGAATGGAACAGAGAGCTTCATGCTCGTGGTTGGGTGTGAACGAGGCCTGGAAGGCTGAGCAGGAATCTCGGGCAACACTGACTGTCTTTCATCAGCACACAGCTCCCTTTGGACATGTTTGGTCAGCTGTGGACGGCTTCCGCTCAGCTGACAAGCCAGTACCCATTAGCTCCCTACCAAATGCATAATTTTGGAAATACAAACTGAAAAGGAGCCTGTGGCTTTGTGGAAGGCGGAGTTCATTCTCCCTACCCTAGACACTTGCAGCTGCCTCCTGACAGATAAACAAGGCAGACTGTCTTGCTTTTCAGGAGCACAAAGAACCTGGGCAGCTGATCCAAGGCCACAACTAATGAACCGCTCAAAATATTTCTTCCCTCTTCTCTCTCCCTCGTTCTTCCTTCCTCCCTCCTAGGCACAGTTTTTACTACGTCACTGACCAATAATCGTCCAAGAAGCTGCTCAGTACCTTCCTCTCCTCTGTCAGCCAAGGTAATGATTTTGAATGTGTGTCCTGCACTTTGCATTGAGATCGGGTGTCCCCGTAGAAAACCCTGCCACTCAAAACCCCAGTCCTAGCCCGAGTGCTACAGCATATTGAAGGCAAGTTGGCACCTAAAATGGTTGACTGGGAGCCAATTGTGGCGCTCTAATCTTTGTTCGTGCTGTCAATGTGACATATGAAGGAATATGGGAAGAGTGACAGGATGAAAACAACGCTAGACGCTGGTGTGAGATCCGCAGACAGGGTGTTAGCCCCACGTGAAAGGCAGTTGGGTCAAGTTAACACCTTGTGTTTCCCCCACATTTGCAGTATGGAACAGCTATTTACAAAATGTTTTTAAATATTTAGGACCAAATAAATCAATATTGTTGGGAAACATTTACCCTGACCAGAAGTCATTTACTCGCCCTAGTCCCGTGGGAATAACGAAACTGAAAATATCGGGATGATCCGAGAGGGGGAGCAATACAGGTGTTCAGCACTTTCGCCCCGAGTGCCCAGGCAGGCCTGCTGCCAGGCTGCACGCTGGACTGTGGCTGGCATGAGCAATGCAATGGCGACATTCTCCGAAGAGTGGCTAAAGAGACCTCCTGCATGTTACCTGGCTCTGCAGTTCGCTCTGTTGCTTCAGGCGAAGGTTTTCGGGCGTGTCCGCCACCGTGGTGAAGGACTGCTTTGGGTAGTGTCTGTGAAGAAACATTTGAAAAGGACATGGTGAATCAAATGCCATAAAGCAATGCTATAAAACCAATGATTTCACCCTTCCCTTCTGCCACACTAGAAGAGGGACTGGTACCCTTGGGTAAAGTCATGGCTGTCATTATTCTAAACCCCATCCTTTCTCAAGACCCTTCCTTTGTCACTAGTTTTTTTTTTCTTTCTCTCTCCTGAAACTTAAACCTCAGACCCTGTTCAGCTAGATCCTAGATCCTCCTACCAAGCACCAGATCATGCTTGTAACTCCCCGACTTTTATTGCACCGGCCTTCAGCCCATCTATTACTCTAACGTGTGGACCACCTTCCAGCCTTCAGCCAAATTTCCTTCAAAAGTGCCTTCACCTCACTGTCTTTGTTCATCTCCTCTCCAGCTCTCAGCTCAGCTCTGCAACAGGCTTTAAGTTTCTTTCTAGAAGCTTATCTCTCCCAAGTGTCAATGACTTCCCATGGAAACATCTAGTAGGTATCTTTTAGTCCTCTTGCTTAGCCATCCCTCTATTTTGAAGTGTGTTTCCTTCTCAGTTTCCATGTGTCCTCTCCACCCACCCCAGTTCCAGCCTGGCTGCTCCTTCCTCCAGTTCCTTCTTCGCTCTCTGAGGTCTTCTTTCATATACCCCATCTCAGGCACCTCACATGGCTGTCCTCCGCTCAGTCCACACCACTCAACCCATTCCTGCAGCTTTTAGGCCTGCTATTTATTGGTTTCGTTTCAACCCAGTTTTCAGATTCAGGGGCGTTTCCCTTTGAATATCCCACATCCACCACACACTCAGTCGCACTGTGACTCGGCCACTCATCATCTCTCCCAGCCCTATAGCAAATGCCTCCTGTTTCCTCCTTTTTGTTGGGACTGAAATAAATAAGTTGGGTATCTCGGGGTAACTTTAACACCTCATATATTAACCAACTGCCATCTCTTTCTGATACACACACACACATGTGCAATACAATATTTGCTGCTCTTGTCCTTCCTATCTGAATTGTTGAAATAAATGATCCAAATGCAAATCTGGTTACTTTGTCAAGTAAAACTTTTCACTGGTGCAATAATGTCCTGATGATCTTAGCATCAAGTCCAGGCTCCTGTCCTTCAAGGACTTTGTGTCCAGCCGTCTCTAGAGCTCTCTCTCATTCCATGCTCTGGCAAGTTCACCCCTCTTGTTCCCATCTCCCTTGGAACATCTTGCCTGGAACATCTATCTGCTTCCCAGTCCACTTCCCTTGCTAACTGTGATTATCTTTCAGGTCTGGCCTGATAGCATGCTCTCTGGGAAGCATCCCTGGCCTCCCAAGCTTGGTAAGAAGAGACTCTGGGTAGACTTTCCTCCCCTTGCTACAGTGCCCTGCATCTTCATTCATGTTTTCTGACTAGTCTCCCCTACCCCCTCTGATGAAGGCTCTATGGAAGCAAGAACTGGCTGTCCTGTCCCTGGTCAGAGTACATTCCTGGCATGATCTCCATTCCTACTGGTGCCTGGCTCACAGTGTGAGCTCAGTAAATATTTGCCTGGGGTGGGGGACAAGAGTGCAGGAATACAATCAGAGTGACTTCTAATGTTCTCCAGCACCATAGGGTGACTATGATTGACAACGATTAATTAGCTATTTCCAGATAGTAGAGAGGAAATGATAAATTTGTGTGGTGTGAAAGATACACCAATGACCCTGAACTGATTGTTATACATTGTGTGCATGCATGGAAAGGCCATTTTGTACCCATAAATACATGGAACTTATTATTTGTCAATTAAAGATAAGCTTGACAAATATTTCAGACAGAAGAAATGGAGGAATGGAAAGGAAACAACTAAGCCTAAGAGATCAAGATGGGCCACAAAAAAGGTCTGGCCTGGCATGTGATATAGATATACATTGTCACACTTGGACAAACATGAAGCTTGCCCTTCGATGTGACCTTCAGGAGGTGGGAAAATGGTATTTCCTCTCTTCATGTAGGTAAACAAACACTGGCCCAGGGATGTGGTCCTCTCCACTCATAACGCAAACACTCAGCTGAAACATACGGGGCACGTCTACCTAATGTGGCCCCATCTACACAAAACCCGCTCCTCCAAGAATGTGTTCCTTCCTCCCACCTCCCTGGCCCCTTCTTTGTTGATGTTCAGCTGGGTCTCTTTCTGTGATTTCTCCAACTCTTCCCATGCCTCATGGTTTTGAGTTCTACTTTCCTTGCATAAGGTTCTTTTTACATCCCTGTCCCTGCGTCCTGGGAGAACACTGATGGAGGAATCCTATGTTAGCACAAATAAACTCTCTAGAACCTGCTCAATGTGCACTAGCACTTATGAAATTAATATTAAGTAGTTTTGCAGCCTTGTGTAATGAAATACATAGCGGGAAGATCTATATTCACCTGTCTAGCATCCTCCAATAATAATCCCACAGAGTCCATGTTTCAGGAAACTGAAGTTAACCCCATAACTACTGGAATCACTTTAACTATTTTCTGCTGGCATTCTTCAAAAGCCTTTGTAATTTTCTTGCCTTCTCTGAGCACATACAAATCCAATTTACATTTTCCCATGACAGTTTGGAGCTGTGTTGATATCAGATTGTGATAAAATAGAATCATTCTTTCAAAGTTTACAAAGAGAGTTGGCCTAAACAGTTCATGTTCATTGTGTTTTTCCTGGCCTGATATGTCAAGAAATCATTTCTGCTGTGGTCCTGAGTCCATAGGGTCATCTTTCCTTCTCCTGACTTAGACTAAGAAAGTACACAGTCAGGTTGCAGATCGGCAGATTCACTGGCTCTAGTAAGCATCTGCAGTAGATAAGGTGTCAGCCACTCCTGTTGACTCTCCTGCAGAGACTCCCTGGGGACCAGGCCTCTCTAAGGACAACTCTGGCACTGTGCTCCAGAAAACAGACAGGTCAAGAAGAACAGCCAGCTCCACTGGGATATGGATTAAATGTTGAACGTCAATAGACTTCATATGTAGCAACTGTTGATTGCCATTTTTAAGAACTGTAAAAAGAATTTACCAAGATTTTTCACCAAGGTATTCTATGCTATGCCATGAAGTTTCACAGTTATCTGAAGGGTTAATCTGCAGGCTCTCTGTTTTTTGAACTGTGATAGAATGCACTCTCGCATGTGTGTGCAACTGTCAGCCGGCTCAGCCCCGGCTGCACCCACATGCAGGTGAACTCATTCGGGATGGGAAAGCGTTCTTTACTAGGCAACTTCTCACCTGCCGATCACGTTAAGGTGAAAAATCACATGAGCTTTTCAAGAACACGCTAATGTTGATACAAACTGCCTTCCTGCCTGTGCTCAGGGTCCCTGTTTATAAGGCAAAAATGATTTACTGGCTGGCCACTCAGGCTTCTGATTTTAAAATATTTCATGAAAATCACCTATTCTTACCATTGGACTTTATAATGAGAAAATGGAATGGATTTGAACTTTAAAAATATATGCATATAAAGAAACATCACTTTTCTATGTCTGAACTTAGCAGCACATATGAAGTCCTATTTAGAAAGAGGGTTCAAAAACAACTGAAAATGTGGGTGTTTTTTTTTAGAAGACACAGTTTGCTAACCTGATTACAAAACAGCAGACTTCCTGACAGGTTGTGCAAAGTTACAGTTACATTTACAACTATAAAAAGATGCCAAGATATCACACTTTTTCCAATATCCTTTTCAATCCTGCCATTCGGGGATTTTTTTTCATAGTAGGTTAATCTATATATAACTTGCTCTAAAGACTGTGACAAAATGAAATTATCCAAAATCTCAGTGCGGAAAGAAAAGTCTAGTTTACTCTATTTATTTACTTACTTATATGTACATACATGCATATATGTATGTATAAGGCATGCATATGTGTGTTTATGCGTGTGCAAATCTGTGCCTATGGAGGAGGAAGTCAGACAAGCAGGGCTGTCCACTTTGTTGTTTGACACAGGATCTCTTGTTGTTCTGGGTCTCGTGAGTTAGGCTCGGCTAGCTGGCCAGTAAGTCCCAGGAGCCCTGTCCCCATTTGTGCAGCATTGGGATTACAAGCTCACACAATTGCTCCCAGCTGCTCTTAAACACAGGCTCTGGGTCATCATCTGGGGTCCTTGTACTTACACGGCAATCACTTGGCTGACTAAGCTCTGCCTCCAGCCTCCTCCTTTAGTCTCATAACCAAACTAATCAATATTGAGGAAGAGAAAGTATTCATGTCAGAAAGGCCTATCACAGGTCACAGGTACTAACACAAATTTAAACCTATAGATTTGACCATTCAGGTCAAAGAGATAGCAAATTTAAGAGTTTATGGTCTTTGAATAAAAATGCTATCAAGAACATATAGAAGAAACCATATGAGCTGAAACCACAAAGCTCAGAAGAAGTAAATGTAATTACAGCACCAAGTGCATTGTATGAAGTGGTGTTTGCAAAGTCAGAGACGCCTCATTTATTTTTCCATACGGGCTAGATCTGAAAATACCATCAAGTGCTGGGTTTCTCAAGGTCATAACCATCAGAATTAACCCGACAATCTTGTCTGAACCTAGAGTCTCATCTCCCAGTTTCCCACCATCCAGTCCTACTCCAGAAGAAAAGCAAGCCAGACACAAAATAAAGTAAGAGGCTGGGCGAGCTTGCTGAGAACCCAGGAGAGAGAAATGAAGCATTCCAACCTCAAGGAGCGGCGGTGACACACAATGAATTTTCACTCCTTCAGCGTAGTGTGTTTAAATAGCTGTGAAAAGATCTTCCCGAAATTAATGTCTTTGGCAAATAAAACAAATAAAATTTATTTGCCAAACTTGTAAGAAGAAAGTGTTTGTCCTCGGCAACACTAGGAATGAGAACACAGGGTAAAGAGTACAGGGCGTGGAAAATGGATGCTCAGAGAGAAGCAAGAACCAAATCGTTAAAGTAAGAACCATAACAATGAGCGAGGCAAGAGCTTCCAAGTGACACTTTGATCTTGCAGACAGCCAATGTCTGTCTAATTGGACTTGAGGCCTGCTCCTGAGAAGGAAATTTATGCCTCACACTGTAAATCTAGCCGACTTCCTGTAGCTGGTGAGGTCATGAACCCTAGAGGAGAACCGACTGCTGCCACTTTCCTAAGTCAGTCTAATTTTCAGCTGCATTCTAAGTATTTATCCTTGCGCCCACAGAAAGGCAGAGCCCCCATGCCTCACCGAATGAATTTGTCTTGGCAACAGATTGAGACTGTTACAGAAATCTACAACTGGTCAAAATGAAGTGTAGAACCGGCTGCAGGGTGCCTAGCGGTGCCCAGTTGACACACCTATAACATGACCCACGCCTAAGGCTCAGGGAACATTGTGAAAGGGATGTATGAAAGAGAGCAAGGGCCAGAGGACCATAGGTCATGCAGATCTCTTCAAATGATGCCAGGAGTCATAGCGAGTTTTCAGTCTCATGTCTACTGTCAACACGTTAGTGTTACTACCACTCTTTTCTCTTTGCTCGGCCACAGAGCGGCTTCACGCCTCTGTGTATCAGTGGCATACATATTCCTGCCCATCTGTGAGGAGGCTGCTTGAATCGCATGACAAAGACTTAGAAACTGAAAGGGACTGTGGATGTGAGACAGTAGTAACCCACTTAGATTTATAAACCTAGGATCCTTCTGCTCGTAGTTAAGGGGAAGGCTGTGCTTCAATCCAATGGTCCTCAACCGCTGTCCCCAGAGGACAGTAACAACATGCAGAGTCTGGAGGGGGTTTGGTTGTGCCAGTGAAGAAGTATGCTACCAGCATCTAGTAGGTAGAAGTCAAGATATTGCAAAACATCCTATAAGATGCCAGGCAGCCCCACCTCCCAAAACAGAACTCCTGTAAACATTACCAATATTTTGACAAGTGGGTTAATAAAACTTTCATCGCTGTGACAAACACCATGAGTTGAAAGGGAGATTTCTTTGGCTCACAGGTTCATAAGTCTTGGTCCATCATGATAAGGAGGCATGGCAGAGTCAAGCAGTTTACATCATCATGGCCCACATCATCATGGCCGGAAAACACCGAGACAATACCTGCACTCACAGACTTCATCTTTCTTTTTTTCCGCTCTTTATTCCATCTGGAACTCCAGCCTGCAGGATGGTGCTGCTCACATTCAGAGAAAGTCTTCCCCAAGCTTAGTCAGTCCTCTCTGGAAACACCTTAGGACCACACCCGGTGGAGTGCTTTACTAACCTCCTGGGAGCTTCTCAGTCCAATCAAGTTGATCAACAACGTGAGCCATCCCACCATGTGTTGCCCCAACTCATCCTTGGAAGCTAAGCGTCACTGGTGGCTCTGCCAAGAGAAGACTTTACAGGCTCCCAGTTTGCTTCCCTGGGAATTTCGCATGTCTTTTCCCTTTGATGATGAGTAATTCTGCTTTTTAGAAATAATTCCTATCACTCAAAATAGCCTTTCAAGATAGGAAAGTAGCCCATTATAAATAAACAACCTTGGGGGAGATCACTTAGGAAGTTAATTAGGAAGGTGACATTTCAGAAAGAAAGAAAATAATTAAAGAAAGACAACGCCAAAAAGTAGTTATGCAAGCAAATGTGTCCACATATCCACATAAGTGCACAGATACACAGTGTGCCTACATAGGCACACAGGCACACACGTACAGTATGTCCACATGTACACAGAGATACACAGTATGCCCGCACACATGCAAGCACACAGTGTCAAGAACAAGAACAATGTCAACCAAACACAATGTATCTACATAGACACACAGACACACACATACAGCATGTCCACATGTACACAGAGATATACAGCGTGCCCACACACACACAGGCACACAGTGTCAACCATCTGAGAACTTGCTAAGACAAATCTAAGAGACTAGACAAGTTGAAAGTATGAAAATTAAAGTATTCAGAGGTCTTTCATAAGAAAAATTAGAATATTATTAAGTTTCAGATTTTGCTTAAATACGTGTGATAAAACTTTATGGATAGCCATAAAGAATAGAATTATCCTTCATAAATTCAAACTTCATGGAAGTAAACAAGGAAAAATAAAATTTTAAAGCATCAATAGTCTTATTCAATACAATAAAAACTGAGAATGGAAGGAAGAAGTTACAACAAATAAACAGGACAGAAATTTAGAAGTTGAGGAAAATAATTCAATAACCATAAAAATGTAATTGGGAAATACTTGCCAGATAAAAGTCTATTACTTCATATTTTTCATTCTACCATAAAACAGCTACACTAATATAAAAGAAAAT
Organism: Neodon shergylaensis; assembly: GCA_025134845.1. Classification (NCBI taxonomy): domain Eukaryota; kingdom Metazoa; phylum Chordata; class Mammalia; order Rodentia; family Cricetidae; genus Neodon; species Neodon shergylaensis. The sequence goes on from JABTXL010021644.1 coordinate 5,757,571, forward strand.
TATTGGTGACAATAAAAGTTATAAGTGTTACACGGTGATAAAGATTGAATTCACCAATGGAAGTGCATCCTAACTGTAAATAAGCCTAATATTAGCCTCAAACATGTTTAAACATCTGTGAACACATACATGACAAAGGAGAAAATGTAAAATTAATAAGGCAAGGAAAATTGGCATATCCACCAACAAAGAAAGATCCCAACATAATTCCCCCAATTATTACTAGGTCAAGAAAACAAATGCAAAATGGATAAAGATATCCAACATGGGAAGTACAGAACTCATGATGATCATGATAATGCCAGGCATAAAGCATTCAGGGCCTCAGGGTATAGGTCAGTGGTAGACCATTTGCTTAGCATATGAGACACCCTGAGTTTGATGCTCAGCACCACAAAAAGGAGGAGATTATGTAAGCCTAACATATTGTGGCACTTGCCAATCAAAAAGGGTGTCTGACGTATCAGAGATGCAATGGCTCCACACTGCTTTCCACAGCTCCTGTGGGTAGGGTTTGCATGGTCCCAGTGTGCCCTGTGGGAGGAGTGGTGACTCTTCATGATACTGACTTTTCACAGGACTCCGTCCTGTCTGAATGTGCCTTGCCCAGATTGTATTCATAGTCAGATGTGGCGAGAAAATGTTGTGGTGTGAACCTGGACCGGGAGTCAGAGGGGAATGAACAGAGATCGAAGGAGGACAAGGCTGAGACACAGAGGGACCAAGAATCCCACGTGAACCATGAAAAGGCAGCTGACGCTATAGCTGTTTGGAGAAGGAGCCAGGCGGAGCCAGAGCCTCCCCTAGGAAAGGAAACAAGGGGAATAAAGACAGCAGGAGGGCAGCAGGTGCCTGCAGAGCCATGGAGGCTGAACAGAAGCTGTGCCTACTCACCAAGGGATCGGAGGCCCAGGAAGTGTGGAAGATGGAGCAACTTCAGGCAGAAATATGAACCAGTGAAATTTACATCTATTCGGTGCAGTGTTCTCCAGAAAACAAAAAATGTGAACAGATTTGTTTAAGGAAGGCCTCCTCAGATGCCTAGTCGATCTGAATGCCAGCCAGCTCCAGGCTGCCGCAGCAGAAACAAGAAGCACCGGGCTGTGCGGCCTTTGCAAAAGCTTCATTGGCTGCCTCCAAGCACTCATTCTCCACCTATCATTGTCTCCCTCACCACAAGCCCAAAGTTAGAAATCTGAACCCCGAAAGGCAAGCCCGGGCTTCCTTCACCTGTCCTCCAAGATGGGAGCGTATTTGGATGCACTTATGTCTTCACTCTCCAGGAAGCGTAAGCACAGTCCTTGCATCCGGTAGACTTTCTTAATTTGGAAACTATAAAGAATATTATTTGAGAAACAGAAAAAGTCTGTTCCTGGGACAAGCTGAGGAGTTGGCTCAGAGAATAAAATGCTTGCCTGTCAGGGTGAGGACATGAGTTTGGAGGCTCAGAACCTGTGTGAGAAGCATATTTCAATTTTCAGACAGTAGCCAGAGGGGAAGCAAAGAAGAGGGAAGCCCCAGAAGTACCCAGGTCGGTTCTCCTGTTGTCTGCAGAGGTGAACAAGAGAGCTGGTCTCAAACAATGTAGGTGAGAACCAACTCCCAAATGTCATTGTCTGACCTCCACATGCATGCCATCACACAGTCCACACACAGAGACATACATACATACACAGACGCTTCAACTTATGCACACACATGCACACACTACAGACACATACATACATACATACACAGACCCTTAATTATGAACACACATGCACACACAACACACACACACATACATACATAGGCACTGCACACACATACATTACACACAGGCACTACACACACATAAACATCTATTTTAAAGTTCTGGGGCTGGAGAGATGGTCCAACAATTAAGAGTAGCTACTACTCGTGCAGAAGGCCTGGGTCTGGTCCTCAGCACCCATCTAACACCTCACAACTTTTTTAAGCTCCAGCTCCAGGGTTTCCCTGCCTTCTTCTCATCTCCATGGGCACTGCACTTACATGAACAACCCCACACTCAAACACACACATGCACACATAATTAAAATAAAAATATATTTTCTAAAGTTCCTAGGAAATTTTGTTAATAAGCTGGAAAGATAATCTCATTTGATTTTCTTTTCCAAGTGTATAAGTAAGACTGTATAAATAAAGTTCTCAAATTAAATGTGTGTAAGTGTGCCCCAGTGTGTATGTGGCGTTCAGAAGATTCTTGTGACAAGTACATCAAGCATTCTGCACATTTCCACCAATAATATAATTTGAATAATGATGGAATAATTCCTCCCACTTGATAGGAAGAGACTTTTTAACATAATATATACTGTCAATATGGGCGGGCATCTCTCTATCTAATACAGCCACTGAAGGAGGAATGTGTTGGTGGGCAATTAACATTACTCAACATTACCCAAAGATATATAATTCTAATCACAACATTTGCGGGAACTTCAGCTTTAACAGACTTCTTTCCCGTGGCCTCCTACAGCACTGACGGGCCGTCTGTCCATACATCTTCCTCTACATGGTAGAATTAAGTATGAGTCATGATCTCATACTTAATTCTGCCACGAATCTTCCCCACAGCACCTCCAGAAACAACTCACACAGAATGCCGCTGGTTACAAAACATCAGTTTTATGACATTAAAAAAAAAAAAGAATTAGAGCAAGCAAATGGGGAATGCCCTTCAAAAAGGAGGCTTACGAGAGCTGCTGATAGATAACATGAAAGCGAAAAATGGATTATGATAATGGAGGCCTCGTACATGAAATCTAAGCCCCAGCTGAAAGGAGTTAGAGAATGCAAACCCTGGCTCTCCAAAGGGCAGTCAATAACCGTCTAACAATTCACCAAATTCTCTGTCTGGCTCCGAGGGTCAAACAACTTGCCACCTATTGATCTACTTGCACAGCGGGGCTCCATTGTAACTCCCCTGGTGCATTCAGAAAGGAAGGCATTATCAAAAGGATTACATAGTCAACCTGACCCACCACACTGGGAAATGCTTATCAGCTGTTGGAACCTGTCACCTAGATTTTGAATTATAGCAGAAAAGGCAAGCTATTAATATATGTGACACACGTGTGTGTGCGTGCACACACACACACACCCTCTACATGTTGGTTGAGGAAAAATATGGGCTTCTAGGGAAGACTCTCTTCCCTACATTGTCGCTAATATTGATCGTGGGAGCGTACAGACAAGGGAGTATGGGACATCAGCCAATGGCACTGTTGAGTCCAGCCAAGAAAAGTAGGTACAGAGCTGGGTTGAATGAGTCTAACATACGACTGGAGTCTGAATATATATTAAAACAAAGCTTATAAGAAAAAATAGAAACATAGAAAATATGCTCATATATATATATGTATGTGTATATATATATATCCCTTTGTTGCAAATAATAATGAATACAGTGCTAACAGGAAAAAAAATAAAAGCAAAAGAAAAGAAATCATCAAAATTCTAGTTTTAAGAAGACACTTATGTAAAACTAGAAATGTAATTTTACTTTCAGCTACATCATTTCCGTTAACATCTTCTGGTCTCAGAGATGAATTTGCGGATAAAGTTAACCAATTCAATTGCGGAGGGAAAACAATAATAGTAACAAGAAGAAGATCCACGGCTGGAGTGATGTTTACTGAGCACATACACACTGCACACACTCAGAGCAGAACCACCCTCAGGCACAGCACTCTGCACAGAGCCCCAAAGGACCCAGCGTTCCTCTGAACACAGTAACCCAGACAGCTGCTGACAAATGGCCTGGACCATAGCATGCCCCTCTGTGTGGCTCACAGAGTCCATTTATTGCAGAGTTTATAAGAGGCTTGTTTACTCACTTCTCAACTATAAAAGCATATATTAACAAATTCAATTCTACTTAGCCATTGCCTCCACTGCAGAATTAAAGAGCTCTCCTTGGGGAGTGTGGGAGACTGTCCAACACACTTCAATTTGTTAGCTTCTAAAGCTGTGTATTAAATTCATTTTAATATGCTTTTTCCAGGGTAAGCAAACTGAGGGAAGAAAGGAGGAAGTTAAAACAAAACCAGTATCGTTTGCACCATTATGCGTTAAAGAAAATGAACTGATTATTATGATCTGGTTAACTACTGTGCCCCTGACTGTTCGCTTTGTCTATTCCACACAACTCGCTAAGCAAGCCATAGATAGTCAAGCCTAGGTACTCAAGGCAGAATCTAACTACAAATGTATCAGTTCTTCTTTAAAAGCACTTGTTCCTGGTCATTGATTGTACGATTACACTAAAACTCAATAGGTCATTATACTTCTCCTGGGTTCAGTGCCCCAGGGTAGGAAGAAAAATGTCCAGCCTTAACCTTTTTTATCAAAGGTTAATGACATGGAAAGAGAGGAAAAAAAAGAGCTTTGTGGATGGTCTGAAGTGAAAGGTCTGAGCTAGGTGCCATGTTTCAAAAGGAACATATTTACTACCCTTCAAAACTCATCGTATATATTAGCTTCCAACTCAAACGGTAAAGCCAAGCACCTCCCATTCAAATACAAGCTGAGATATTGCTAAATGTACCTTTTCAACTCTTAGACAAACACACAAACACACACACACACACACACACACCTATGAGGAAGAGAAAGAAAGAGAGAGGAAATTGTTTAAAAAGAATAAAAGTGTTGAAAGTAGAAGGCAGAGACTAAAGACACAATCACATAGGATCAGATTGGCGGACAAGCCTGACAGAGGAAGACTCTAGAAATGTCACCAGGGCGACAGTGACCAGGTTATTAAAAGAAGCACATCCTGGCCAGCTGACAAGAGAAGCTCTGCATGCTAATTATGGCTAAAGAAAGAAAGCCATCCACCTGTAGTGTCTGCATTCTAACCAGAGGTCTGGATAATAATGGTGACTGTGAAATGCCAGAGACCTCACATCAGATGTTCAGGCATGAAGTGGGGGTGCTTACTCCACAAAGCACAACTGTCCTTGCTTTGTTTTAGTTGTGTATGTTCCAAGAGCCTTGAGGGTTCTCCATTCAAGAGGCTGTTCCAACCAACTCTTCCTGCTGAACATTAAAGGGCTCATAGCAGCAAAGTCAAATTACTAAAGGGAAAAATGAAAATCAAGACACCAAAAAACTTGCAGAAAAGTGAAACAAAAATAATTTGTGAAAACTAGTGGTTCACGTGGTGTGGAAGTGAGGGTGGGGACAGATTGCATGGGAGCCATAGAGAGTTTCTCGGAGTGATAAAGTATTCTAGGGGCTGGAGAGATGGCTTACATAGTGCAGAGCCTGTGGTACAAGCATGAAGACCTGAGTTTTATCCCCAGCACCCATGTAAAAGCCTGGCCCAGCAGTGTCCTGCCCCAACAGTAGGGAAGCTGAGATAGGAAACCTTGGGGCTGACTAGCCAGCCCGTCTCATGAATCAGTGAACTCCAAGTTCAGCGAGAGACCCTGCCTCAAAAAGTAAAATGGAAAAGCAATTGAGACAGATGCCCAGTATCACTCTCTGACCTCTACACACACACACACACACACACACAGAATGAGAGCATATTATACATTTGATCATGACAATAGTGGTCATTTAACCACATGTTTGTCAAAACTCATATAGCCATACTCCAAACAATTTTATGTACTTTTAAAATTTTTAACACTTCATCAATTAACTCTGTGTGTGCACACACAACGGCACATGAGGCAATCAGAGGACAACTAGCAGGAGCCAGTTCTTTCTTTTCCTATGTAAGTTCCCAGGATAGAACTTGGGTTATCTGGCTTAACAACAAGCTCCTTTACCTGCTAAGCCACCTTGTAAGATTTAAAATTTTTAAATACTTGTATTGGTTTCTTTTTTCAAATATTTTCCTAATTAAATTTAACTGGCATAAAAAGAAATGGACTTTATTGTGACATCTTCATGTGTATCTAAATGACTGGTAAGGTCAAATAAACAACAGAGAGAAAGAATAACAAATAAACAATCACACTGCAGTCTTCGGGTTGAATTAGAGAGGAGAAAACTACAATGAACAAAAATATAAACAATATGAGAGAATAGATAAGAAATCTTCAATCAATTTGATCAGAAAAAAATTGTAAATTAAAAACAGCAGTCAATAAAGAAATGCCTCCATCTTATCCCCAAAGAAACCAATAGAAAAAAAACATCTTGTCACATCCCACATCCCAAAGCAAAAACCTAGGAGGAGAAAGAAGAAGGAGTGGGGAAAGGAACAGAGCAATGGGGGTGGGGGCAGTTAAGCTACAACATTGGGATATTGAAGATTTTTTGATCAACCAGACGTTTTCCATCTATGTTTCAGGTGAGATAGAGTTCCACCCCGCCTAACTATGAAGACAAAACCAAGACATTTCAACCAAGGAAAGACTCAAGCTTACAACTCACAAGCCCTGTGTTTAAAAATAATTCAATATAGGGCATTTTCTGTTCAAGAAAGAATTACAATGGTACAAGTTCAGTGTCGGCCAAAAGTGATCCAACATGGGATTTTCAGAGCTTGAGCTAGCGCCTGTGTGTCACCTCATAGTTCAGTGCACACAACATGTGGAAAATGAACATTTCCAGGGCACTTCCTGTGATACTTTGTCTGTTCCATTGATGCCCAGTAAATGTCTCTTAATCTGGTCTATTCCCTTTCTTTTTGAAATACTGATTTTGACCTACTAAACCAATGCCAAAGCCACAATTTAAAAAAAAAAAAAAAAGACCTAATCTGGAGATAAGGCCCAGTGGTTTAGCTGCTCTTTCAGAGGACCTAGGTTCAATGCCCAGCACCCAACAATCCATAACTTCAGTCCCAGGAGTATGACACCCTCTTTTGCCTGCCACAGGCACTGTATGCACATGGTACACAGACATGAATTCAGGCAAAACATCCATACACTTAAAAATGAATAAATACTTTTTTTAAAGACCTAATAATATATATATTCACAATATATAAACACATACACTATATATACACATATATAATATATATACACATACAAAATATATACACAGACACTATATATATGTGTGTGTATATATATATATATATATATATATATATATATATATACAGAGACACAATAAAATAGATATACATAGTTAGTCATCAAGAATTTGAGAGCCCTCCTTCAGGCTCTCTCTTTGCTAGAAAAGTAGAATTAAGTATCCACTATCAGCCTTTAAATTGCATTTTCTATCGTTACCATAGGATAATACTACTTTACAGCTCTATTAGTTTAAAAAATCTTGCACTTCCCTTTTAGTTTTATAATACATAGAAGTGAGTGTATTTTATCAGAGATATTTGTTTGCTTGCTTACTTTCTTGCTTGCTTGGTTTGGTTTTGGTTTTTTGAGACATGGTTTCTCTGTAACAGCCCTAGCTCTCCTGGAGCTAGCTCTTGTAGAACAAGTTGGCCTCAAACTCACAAAGATTTGCCTGCCTCTGCCTCCCAAGTGATGGATTAAAGGTGTGTGTACCACAGCCTGGCTATCAGAGCTATTTTTAATGATGTTTGTTTTCCATATGATAAGTGAGAAAGAGGAATAGAAAATGTTGCTAGGTACCACAACAGTGACAGAAGGGGAGAAACAGAATACAGGGACTTTGCTATGTGGGGTGCTCCTCTGTGGAAGAGGTTCCATGGTAGATGACTGTATGGCCAGAATATGCTTTTGAAACACCAGCCAAGATTTTTTTCCTCCCTGTATATCTTCCCTGTCTCCAATTCTCTGACCTCTCTTTGCAGAGGCCACAGTCAAGGCAATGGAAGATTGGGCGTTGGGAAGCAATGGTTCCAGACAGGTGCTGCATCGTTCTTTCCTAATGTCCAAAGCCATGAAGAATCGTGAAGTGTCCTTGAGGAAAAACTACATAGAAAGAATATTTTCAGGATACTATTACTCAGAACAGGAAGTGAAAACAGAGTGTAGTGTGGGCCTGTATCATACTAAAGAGTTCAGAGCCCCCAGGTCCAGGCAGAAAGTCCATCAACAGCACAAAGAAACAGAACCCAACAAATGCAGACTGTACAGGGCTGGGAGCATTCCAACATAGGAATGGAAATGCATAGGTATAAGGGACAGCTCAGGAGTGACCTCTATTGGCTCAAGACTGAGACCAGGCCATAAAATCAAGATGGGGCTCCTGTAAGATCCTGGCTGTACACAGCCCCTGACAACATAGTTAGATCACTGGGAAATGAGATAAGAAGACATTGACTTTCAGAAGTTGTCATGAAATTTGAGTTATGAAAACTTAGGATAAAGATGCCTTAAATAAATGTCACGGGAAAACAAAAGGCATTGTGGTACCCCTCTGTACCACACTAAACACTTCCCGTCATAGCTTTTCCTCCTAATGAGCCAAATTGCACATAAGATTCTGCTGTAAAAAGTATTTGGGCACTGTGGGATGGCTCAGCAGATAAGGGCACTTGATACCAAGTTTGATGACCTAAGTTCTATATCTGGGACCCAAAGTAGGAGGAGAAAACCAACTCCCAAAGTTGTCCTCTGACCTTCACAAGCACAGAGTAGCACATGCATGCACTCATACACACACACACACTGGAACATACACACATGTGCACACACACACCACTACCACCACCATCATCACATTGTTAAAAACGAGGGTTATTTGCATGATATATACTTCCAGTGCTATTTTTGTGTGATTCAATTTTGTAGGCTCAACTGACAAGCCAAATCCTGGAAAACAATAATTACTGTATAAATGTAAGGATTATAAGCTCTTTAATTAATAAAATGGTAAACAACTATAGATACAACACAATAAAGAAAAGCTTCAGAGTGTCCTTAATCAATATTAAGAGTTTAAGGTAATATTTAGATCAAAAGAGAATTGTTTAGAATCCCTGTTGCAGAAATTTTCTGTTACTTAGACCGTACACATTCCAAACCATAAAATTAATTGCTAGACTGAAGTAAACGTTACACGCTAAAAAATTCTGATTTCAGATGAGGCTTTGCTCGCTTGTGAGATCCTCAAATATAATCCTCAAAAATAATAATAATAAAATAAATGCTTTGCTCAATTGAAAAAATCTTTGAGGACTTTTTTTCTAAATTTGCAAATCCTACATGAATGGGCCCCAGATAGAGTATCCAGTCATTGAGAGGTGAATGATTGATGGGAGCTCCAACCTAAACAAGGAAAACCTGCTAACAGATTCATAATTTGATGACCTTATTAAGATATGGTGGAAATTAGGAAGTGGAGCTAAAGAAGACAATCACGGGGGTATCTTCTGAGGAGATTGTTTTTTGCCAGCCTCTGCCTGCCTCTCTGCTTCCTGCCCACCACGAGGTGAGCAGCTCTTCTTTTGGTATATGCCTCAACCACGCCAGTCTGCTTCACAGCAGCCTAAAGACAATGTAGCCATATTGCCATGGACTGAAAACTGAAGCCATGAGCCAAAAGAAATCTTTCCTCTTTTGGGTTTTGTTTCTGTTTTCAGTGTTCAGTGTTGTCTTTAGGTACTTTGTCAGAGGAAAAAATGACTAGCATAAAGCACAGTACTGTGCACACTCGGGGGGTTAGTTATAGCTATTGTGTCTATGGGAAACAACACTATACAATAATATACTATGATGCAGCTCTTCCAACTCTGTCTTAGTCACTGTTCTTTTGCTGTGAAGAGGCACGATGACCAAGACAACTCTTACAAAGAAAAGTGTGGGGTTTAGTCTATAATCATCATGGTGGGGAGCATGACAGCATACAGGTAAGTACTGGAGCAGTAGCTGAAAACTACATCCTGATCTGCAGGTAGAGAGAGAGAGAGACTGGGCTTGGTTTGGGCTTTTAAAACCTTAAAGCCCACCCCAAAGTGACACACTTCCTTAAACAAGGCAACATCTACTCCAACAAGACCACACCTCCTAACCTTTCTATTCCTTTCTGAAAATTTCACACTCCCTAGTGACTAAGCATTCAAATATGAGTCTATGGGAAGGGGTATTCTTATTCAAGCCACTACAAAATTCAAATTTTATAGTATTAGGTTGGAAGCTTGAACCTGCCCAGGGTTAAGAGTATTTCTCACAATGATCCTTTGCTCCCCAGAGTATCCATTGTTAAATACTGACCAATATGCCTTTAGAGTCTTCTTGTAAAACATAAGGTCTTTGTTTTGTTGTTTTGTTTGTTTACTTGGTTGTTTGTTAAAATCTTTTTTTGAGACACCATCTCACTATGTAGTTCAGGCTTGCCTCGTATTCATAACCTCCTATCTCAACCTCTCCAGGGGTGGGATTGTAAACACATTCCACCACACCTAGCTGATCACAGACTCTAAGCTGTGCAGTTCTCTCTTTCCTCTGATAAGAATTACACATTAATTTTGATTAACAGAAGCCAACGTCTTTCACAAAGTCTTTACTTTTACTTAGAAAATTAAATCACCACATGAAAAGTAAAAATAGTCTAATGCCATTAAGCCATTTAATTATGTCCTTTTGATAATAAGGTAACAGTTGCTGTGAAATAAAAGAGGAGGTGAGAGAGAAAGGGGCAAGACTGCATGTATGCAAACGAGGAAGGATATGTTCTAGATAGACTCCTCCCATAACCCACTCATAGAGCGGCCTCTTCAGAGTTTAGTCTGAAGAAGTATTTCTCTCCTGTGTTGGAAGTAATTGCATCTTTAGAAAGGGTCTGAGCTAACACCCATTCCTCAATGCATACTCTCATTCTTCCTTAGGATGCTACATTCAGCAGATGGTACAGGCATTTTTTATGTGTTTCCTCTTTCAATAAAATAGAGCAACACCAACCAGTTGTCACCCTATAAAAAGACAGCCCTCAGTGTAGATTAATTTAGAAGCAGCCTTGTCAGGATTTTGAAAGCCTGTAATCTTACAAAACTCTAAGATCTTCAAGTGTACTTTCTACGCACAATAAACAGGATAATTAGCCCTCTTTCCTTGAGTCTTGAACATTCTCAATGAAGCGGGACAATTGGGAGACACTGTTCTTCACTTTTACAAAATAATGTATTCGGGACTCACACTTATGCATAGAGACAAACGTGATGAAGGTAATGATCTTTTAAATTGTCTTTATCAACTAAAATTTCTGTTCATTCAAGAGAGAATTATAGACGAGCGTATTTTCATGCCACCAGACTTCCAATGATGAGGTCTATGTCCTCATTAAAATATCCCTTAAACTGGAACACAAGGTCTCTCAAGCATTCATTCCTTCAACCAATAATTGTCAGGTATCTAATAATAAAATTACTGTTTATTCAACATAGATGCTTCAGACTACACAATAACATATAGAACTGTGTAGCTGTCTTCTATTGTTGTCAATCAAATATAAAATAAAATTGAGAATGGGAGGAAAGAATTGTAAAGTGAGGTACACACCTCCTAATCATTAATCTTGATACTAAATGTGTACATTACTATCAAAAGATCTTTCTACAGATTTCTCTTGATAAAGGAGATGTTTATATATACAAAAAAACTGATGCTAGATAAAATGATTTCAGACAAAGTTTCCTGTGTCCCATGAAAAACAGAGTCCATTTGATATTAATAAATAAAAAAGTTTTAAAAGAACAAAACAAATAACAACAAAAAAATCATACTCTGCATGTATTTGGGCAATGGGGGAATCAACAAATTTCAATAGGACTTTTCAGCAGTTCCCAGACTTACCCTCTATTTTCAGGACATCTTCCACACCTAATGTTCTGTAGAGCACATCCTGAGAAATGCTGAATCACATAAAACTTTACTCTATGTATTTAAACAGAAAAGGAACAAATCCTTCCACAGCTAGAAGGAAAATTACCATGACGGTTTACAAACTCTCCTCAGTCCTGAGGCGTTGTTGTTGTGGGATATTTGTACACTGTGTGAAGATGTGTCAGTGTGATTGGTTTAATAAAGGGCTGAATGGCCAACAGCTAGGCAGGAAGAGGTTAGGGGGGACTTCTGGGAACAGAGAGAACTCTGGGAAAAAGAAAAGCAGATTTGCCAGCCAGAGAGGGAACAGAAGGTCCAAATGGAAGAGTGATTAACACCACATGACATAATATAGATTAGTATAATAGGTTACTTTAATTTATAAGAGCTAGTTGAAACAAGCCTAAGCTAAAGGCTGATCTTTCATAACTAGCAAGAAGCCTCTGTGTCATTATTTGAGAGCTGGCAGTACAGAGAAAGACTTGTCTCTCCTTTGGTGTCTCTCCTCATAGTGAGCTTCCCCATTCTTTACAAATGTTCCTGTCCCTTGAACTTCCCTGTGTCCCCTCAGCTGTACTCGCTGTGCTCCCACAGCCCGCTCACCAAGCCCATTCTATATCTCCATGCATTCGTGAGCTCTTTGCTGCTCATTTCCTGCATGCTTGCCTGGGGAGGAAAGGGAGCTTTCCAAACATGTTTAATGGATAAGGAAATGTCTCAACAACTGACTGACCTGAAGGATGTCAGTAAACCCTCCATTGGAAACTGGTGGAAGGATGGGATTAGCCTGAGATACAGACAGTCTCAGAATGCTGCAGACGCCATGGCTAAAAGGAAGACTAAACTTCTACTTTAAATATATCTGGTTTACCATAGGCATCTATAAATTGTTAAAAATTAAACTTCATCTCTAAGATTCCTTATAATCATTTCATTGACTCTGGCATAGCTTAAAAAGTTGGTGACATTCCATAGAACCTTCATCTAGCGATGGATGGAGATAGAGACAGAGACCCACACTGGAGCATCGGACTAAGCTCCCAAAGTCCCAATGAGGAGCAGAAAAGAGGGAGAACATGAATGAGCATGGAAGTCAGGACCACGAGAGGTGCGCCCATCCACCGAGACAGTGGGACTGATCTATTGGGAGCTAACCAAGGTCAGCTGGACTGTGACTGAAAAAGCAAGGGATAAAACCGGACTCTCTGAACATGGCGGACAATGAGGGCTGATGAGAAGCCAAGGACAATGGCATGGGGTTTTGTTCCTACTTCATGTTCTAGCTTTGTGGGAGCCTAGCCAGTTTGGATGTTCACCTTCCTAGACCTGGATGGAGGGGAGAAGACCCTTGGACTTTCCACTGGGCAGGGAACCCTGACTGCTCTTCAGACTGGAGAGGGAGGGGGAGAGGAGTGGGGGGAGGGGGAGGGGGCGGGAGGAGGGGGAGGGAAATGGGAGGCTGGGAGGAAGCAGGGATTTTTTTTTTCAATAAAAAGAAAAAAAAAAGAAAAATATTTCGCTTGAATGTGTACAACCAGGCAAAATAAAATGAAACCTTTTGGATTCCCTAAAAAAAAAAAAAAAAAAAAAAAAGTTGGTGACATTTTATGGCATCTTAATTGTAGATGTTACCTCGGTAAATTAATGGAATCCAAAAGGGTAAAATCAGATATTAAATCTGACCACTCACATACTGAACAACTGGGCAATTCAATTTACACATTTAGAGAAAATGTTCCCTTTCCTTTATTTGTTTTGTACGTGCTACAACCTCCATCTGACAGCTGAAACCATTGACAACCGAATGCACACACACAACTCCAATGGACTGCATGTGCACTCCTAAGACACTGAAGAATTAGGAAATGTCCAATATCTTAAATGATCCGCTTTCATCCAGAAATGGAGGCACTAGGTTGGAGCCACAGCCCAGCAGTAAGGCACTAAGGCCTGAGTTTGTTCTTTGGTATTACAAAAACCTCAGTACTACACAAAAAAAAAAAGAGGAGAAGGAGGAAGACTGGTAGGAGGAGGAAGAAGAGGAAGAGGAAGAATATTTAAGTAAAAAGAAAGTTGTCCAACCAAATGAATAGTAAGAAAACAAACAGTGACAAAACACCCACGTAATCAGTTCTCAGAAAGAGTTACTTTCCAAACAGCCGAAAGTCTATGAAAATATTGTCCAGTAGCTCTCACCACCAGCCAGCAAGATAAACACACGTTACAGCCCCCAAGGGATGGCACTTCTCAGAGTGTCATTATCAAAACAACAAAGGTGATGCTGAAGAACTGGCTTCACAGTTAAAAGCACTCACAGCTCCTGAAGAGGACCTGGGTTCAGTTTCAAAACTGCCCCTACATCAGGCAGCTCAGAGACAACTGTGACTCCGGTTCCAGGAGATGTAGTGCCTTTTTCTTGTCTCGATGGCACTGCACACAGTTGTGCACATACAGTCACTCAGAAATACACACACACACACACACACACACACACACAATCAACAAATCTTAATGGAAAACAAATAAGACAAAAAGTGTTGGCAAGGATATGGAGAGGGAGGAACCCAAGGGGACTGTGAATTTGTTTATCCTTTATAGAAAACAGTGTGGGAATTCCTCAAATCATTCAAAATAGAAAAAGCATTTGGTCAACAATCTCATCCCGGAGTCCACATCCAGATGAAATAAAGTGAACTTGTAAAACAGACACCCATACCACCATGTTTACTGCTGCACTGTTTCCAAGGGCTAGGTCTTAGAGTTGATCTAAGTGTCTATCAATGACACAAGATGGAATAAAGAAACCATGACACATGTACACACAGAATATTTCTCAGCCGTAAGGAGGGACAACCGGCCATCAGCTACAACACAAATGAACCTGGGAGCCATTATGTCAGGAAAATAAGTCAAGAAAAGAAAGAAAAATATAGCAAGATCTTATTTCTTGTAGGGTAAGGAGGGAAATTGCAGCAGGTGAAGAGGTGGTGACCTGGGTGGTGGTGAGGGGTTAGAGCAACAGTGATCTCCAGACACAGAGTGGAGACATTCTGGTGATCTACTCTTTAGTGTGATGGCTGCAGCTGAGAGCATCTTTATGCTTAGAAATTGCTAAGAAGATAGAAGTGTTTTCAGCACACCCTCAAAAAGTATGTGAGTTAGTGCATATGTCGAATAGCTTGATCTAGCCCTTCACCAATGTGTGCATACACCAAAGCATAAAGTTTAAGAAGAAAGGCAGACATGAGATTTCTCATTTGCACCATAAAATTGAGATCCCGTAGTGCTAGGTTATAAACACAGTATTTTCTGCCTCCTTCCAATAACTGCATTTTTTTTACATTTCTCATGGCTGCAACCAAGTGCCTGACAGACAAACACCTTATGGAAGGAAGGATTTCTTCTAGCCCTGGCTTTCAGGAAATACAGTCCATCCTGGTGAGGAAGATGTGGCAGAGGGAAAAGCCTGGTTAGAAGCAGCAGGAGAGTGTGGTGGAACTTCTGGTGGTCTCTGGGCCTGGGAACCAGGCTCGGGCTGTATTTTCAAAGGCCCACACACAGTGACCATGTCTGCCAGGCAGGCCCCTCAAGCTATGGCTTCCCATTTTCAAAAAACAGTGATCCCGACCAAGAGACAAGCATTCAAATACATGAGCCGGTAGAGAACAGTTCTGTTCCAAACCATAGCAATAACCAAAGGAGAAAATATCTTTTTTTTTTTTGGATGAGAAGGGCAATAGAATTCAGCTCTAGTCCACGGTCTCTTAGAGCATTGTATTCTCAGCAGGATTAACAGGATTAAAATGTTGGGTGACAGCCAAGTTGCCTTTTCAGATACAATAGAAGTTGACCCCTGAGCCATAAACTTCAACTCTGGGGAAGGATGACATCACATAGCTAGCCGCTTTTCCCTAATGCTCTCATTGCTTAAAATACCTTGTTGATTTACTCAAGAGCAAGCACAGAAGATGACTCCATGTTCTACACATTGATTATAACTGTGAACAAACGCGTAACCATTAAGAAATTCCTCCGTCAGATGTCTGCCAGCGCTTGAACCTGTCCCATCCGTTCTGGTGACTCGATGCCTACAGGCGAGATCAAGTCAGACGGACCTGAAGATAGCAGAAATATCCATAGGATTCAATGTTTGATTTCTGCAGAAAGGACTAGTAATATGTAACTTGTAGTTCCCCTAAATTCATTCAACCATAAGCTAATCTTATATTTAATGTCTCCCCAAATAAGGTTTTAAAATGCATTTTAAGTTCATTTTCCTTTGTCCCATTAATAAATTAAGTTACATAAATAAGTATTAATGAAGCATATATTCATAGTAGGAAATCCATCAATGTAATGAAATTTTATTTAAAAAATGGTATCTAAAATAACTGCTACATGAAAAAATAATCTCCACCCTTATTTTACCACCAGCTAGCTGTGATCAGGCTGTGTTTCCTCTTGCAGAAGTCCCCTTTCCTCATACTGTAGAGAGGGTCCGCTGTCGCCCCTGCATACCTGAGTGGTATTGTCAAAAGTTTTCACTGGAATAAGTTATGAAGGAAGACGTGAATTCCAAGTATTATTCACTTTACCAGGAGGATTAGCTCTCCACCATCCTCCCCCACCCCATCCCTTACGTTACGACTGTATAGATTGTAAATCTCCCTTGGTAGGACACGCAAGTACCACAGGGTAATTACATAACTGATAAATCCTAGAGTCTGCTCAGCAAAGAACTCCTGCACATCAAGAGCAGTGCATTGCAGTACAAAGGGAATGCCTTTACCAGACAAAAATTTCCACTGTGGCAGCTTCCCCAGGAAGAATGTCTTGTGCTGAATTCTCACCACATTCCTTGTCATTTGCATGGGCAATTTCTGTCTTGTTTTTCCTGCACACACTGTTTTGAAGGAGTGGGTACCCCATCAGTCACCGTGACAGCCCTACATTACAGATCAATGTAATTTGTTTATTGACGGCTGAATACCAAATTCCTCCCACAGAAAGTCACAGACCCACAACATGCTTGGAAAATATGTAAATACAGACACTTCCTGACAGCTCTTGACAGCTGCCCCATGCAAAATCTCCCAGAATGCATCTCTTCCTTCAAGACCACTCTACTGCCAGCCACAGTACATTTCTACAAAACATGAGACAACTGGGCAGAAACCATAGATTTAGTGTCTCGTGAGCTTTAAAACATAAAAGTGAGAAAAGTTATGAATGGTTCTTCAGAGCAGAGGACTGTGGCTCTACCTTATTGTGAGTTTTTCCCCCAAACAAATATTTGTTATCCTTTATTCCAGGCTCTCGTGGACTTCCTTAATTGTGCGTACAGGTTTCCTACGCCTGGGTACCTGCAGCTAGGTGCCCGATGGTCACCTCTCCTCATTTCTCCTACCTCCCCGATGACTTATACATTTGCCTTCTTACTTTGCTCTAAGTTTTGACCTCAGTCTGCCATTGAGACTGTAGCCGGACACCTGGAATATTTAAGAACCTTCTTTAGAACAAATTAAGACACCACTGAAACCAAGCCACGATTTTCAGAAAGAAAAAAAGAAAGAAAGAAAGAAAGAAAGAAAGGAAGGAAGGAAGGAAGGAAGGAAGGAAGGAAGGAAGGAAGGAAGGAAAGAAGAAAGAAGATACCTTTGCTCAAAGGATGAAAGTGGTCCATAGAATCTGACCTCTCAAGACAGTTACCATCTCATCCCCTTCACTGTGCAAGAGGGCGTCACAGTCAGAAAGCACAGTTGCCATTTTAATACTTATTTAATTGAAACCTCTCAAGACACAGGCAAGGGCAAAAATGCCCCAAAAGTACACTTAGAAAAGTAATATTCTGCTTTTGATTGTATTGTTTTGATGGTTTTTTTCCCCCTTTGAGAAGAAAATTCCACGTTACCATGAGATACTATTCCCCAGAAACACTGGTTCTGAAGCTGTGTGGACAGGCGTGGACAGGGCCCCCTGTACAAAACTCATCCCTGCCAACCCTTCTCCTCCCTACATCTTGACCAGGTGCAATACAAGATGTGTAGTTTAGAGTTTTCTCAGAACAAAGAAACATGCAGTGATACTTAGTTTTAATTGATTCATTAGTTTTAATCTCATTTTCCACAGTTTTCCTTGGTTTTTATTTTTGCCTGACATAGGTTCTCAGTATGTTCCCGAGGCTGCTCTAGTACCTGCTATTATATAGCCCAGGCTGGCCTCAAATTTACCATCCTCCCGGTCTAGCTTCTCAGATACTAACATACATACAGGAGTGTGCCAACAAGCCTGACTTTTGTTTCTCATTTTTTAAAACGTGTGACTGTATCTCTAAGTGTCTCTGCTCTCCATAGTGCTAAGGGAAACATAAGACATTCTTAACAAGACTTGTTTCTGAATGTGGAGAATTTAGGAAGCTTTTCTCTTTCTTCCTTTCTTTGTTTAAGGTATTTATAATGACCATTATAGAGAGAAACAACAAAGCCATTTTCAAATATAAAAATAAATGTATTTCTTTTCTCTTCTATAAACCCCTCCAAGGACCCTCAGGAAAATGATCTTGAGGCTGATGCCAGGCCAGAATTTACAATTTTGTTCTTAAGGGTTTGACCTGAGGCTTGAACTAAATCAACAGGAAGAATCCTAATGGCCATGATAGTCTGAACACTTTGGATATTGGGGGAAATGGACAAAAAATGATGAAAACTGGGAAGTTTCATGTTTTGCTAATACTAATTGCATATCCCCCGTATCTCTTCTCCCGCTCCTCTCCTTCCACGTGTGTGCGTGCGTGCGTGTGTGTGTGTGTGTGTGTGTGTGTGTGTGTGTGCATGCACACGGAGACAGAAGACAGAACCCAGGGCCTCATGTATGCTAGTCAAATGTTCTTCCACAATGCTATACCCCAACCTAACTCACACTTCTGTTTCTAAATAAGCTTCCAGCCTACACATCATAACATCTTACCACACCTAATGAATTAGACTCACCACAAAAAAGTATCCACTAATATTTGCTCCTTTGATTTTTATTTTTATTTGTTTTGTTTTGGAGAGGGAACAAAAACATGATCACTAAAGTAGAGTCAGGTAGACACATTTTGTGGTATGTAGGTGACTAGCTGGCACTGTCCTAAACACTCCAAGTCAATCACACTCCCTGACCATTACTGCCGTGTCCTCTTGATCTGGCACACATAATCAGGTCACTCCCTCTGGGGCAGTGGCCAGTGGTTCAGGCTCTGGGGGTTTTGTTTTGCTTTGTTTTCTGTCTCCAGAACAAGCTCTTTCTGTTTGCTTTGACATGCAAGAAATTCAAAGAAGCTTCTTTAAAGTCATTTTCAATTCATATTTTGTATTTAAATTTCCTTGGCTGCAGATGAAAGGACAAACCACAGAACAAATGCATTTTTCCCAAATGTTCTAAGAATTCTGAAAAAAGGTGGCAATGCCCAGTTCTGCCTGAAATCTCTATTAATGGCACTGAATACATTTTATTTTCTTGAAACCCTGCATTAAAAGAGATGCATAACTCAGCATTTGCTCCAAAACATATAGTGAAATTACAGTTTCCAAAAGTGCCCAATGTGTCAGTGAACTTGAGAGCCCAGTGCTGCTGTGTAAACATCAAGGCCGGTTTGCAGTATCTTAGAACTGCTTCATAAAATAGGCGCTTTAAAGGCTTCTTACTTTTAGGCTAAAAATACAAGCGATCGAAGTTCTGTTTCTTGTGGGAGGGTGAACTATTCTGAAGCAGAAAGAGCAGCCAATTAATTTCTAAATCAATGCCGCTTCTTCTCCCTGGGAAACCACTGGAACTGAGGTGTTTGGGGGGTTCTGTTTTGTTTTGTGTTTGGTTAGTTGGTTGGTTGATTGGTTGAATTGGTTTGATTTGGTTTGGTTGGTTTTTTTGGATTTTGGTTTTTGGCTTCTACTATTTTACAATTCCATGCTTTCTTAATTTTACCAGAAACAGTACAGCAAGTTGTAACCTTGAACTAAGGCTCCACGTTTGGAAGAAAGCCTAGGCAAATCTTTTAAAATCCATAATTTCAAGGAAAATATTAACAATTCTCAGTACTGGCAAGACTTCCCTGAGATCTCAAGAGACATTCTAAGATGACCAATGCTCAGAAGGTAACAATTGTCTCAGTGGGTTAATCACACACTTAAGGGAAACAGGGTTGGAGTAGGAGATCTGTGGAGCCAGTGCAGGTTCTTTGACTTTAGGGTCATCATTGCTTTGACACACAAAAGCTCTAACACAGAGCCATTGAGTGTGTAAATGAAAACCCACCCAGCTGCTTCACTAGCTCCGAGGAACTGCTCTTCCTCCATCTGCTCAAGGGCTCCATCACTCACTAGTCCTGCTATTTGTCCATGTCACCTGACCTCCCCGGGTCTCAGTTTCTTACCTGTACAGTGACAATGTTAACATCATATAGCTCACAGAACTGAAGGAGTAGTTGTAAAGAGCCCTAGCGGGCCTGGCCCACAAGAGTTGTCTGTGTCCATGAACAGCCATGTGCACAGTTGTTTCTGCTATTCACTGAGTCGGCAGTGTCGGTACTCTAACCAAACTGCCATCAAGCATCTTTTGAGAGAACTCATGACTCAGAGTGGATACACCAGATAGACATACATTAAAATCAGTCAAGATGCCCCAGCTGGCTGCCCTGAGGCTGTGTGCACAATGTTCTGTCTGTGTGGAAGATTGGCCGTCTCTGGGTTTTTGTCTCAACACAGACCAATAAACAAGATTCAGAATGATCTGTGTAATAGTAAGCAGTGTTAGAAGGACAGGAGGAGGTTCCAAGCAGCTGTACTGAGTGATTCCATGTGCTAGACACCATTTCAGACACTCTAGCATCACAGTGTAGAGACCATTATCTGCTTTTCTCAGTAAAAAACAGTTTGTCATCTTGACGTTAGTAAGTAATGAGGGGTTCTGTGATGAGTAACATCCTCATGAGTCAACTTTCTGAGTCTGCCATACACAATGCTCCCTCTTTCATTCATAAAAAGTTTTTCAAAGATAAAAGGGAAACATACTCAATTCTAGAATACAACAAATTATCAGATCAGGCAATCAGAGTTTGTCAAACTTGTGAAAGGCTCTCTGTGAACAATGGGAAATGCACAGAGAGATTGTGACTGCCCTCTAGACATGTTGGCTGCGGCAAGGAAATGTATAGGAACAAGCATATGTTACTGGTGGGTGAATTAGGTACAATCACACTGGGAAAACAAAATGACAATGCACTTAGTACTGTTACCGCTGAGTGTGTCACAAAGACCCCCAACTCCTGCACATCTCCATCCACATTATCAAGTTGAAAAGGTGCTTTGTGTTGAAATACTACACAGTATTGAAAAGGACAATTATGATATACAACATTAAACAGCATAGACAGACTTGATTATGAGAGAATAGACATGGATCACAGACGAAAGTGAGGCATGATGTTATCCACAGGCAAGGAAAGAAAGTAAGGAAACCCGGAACAGAAGTTGGCATGGCAGCTCCTCCAGAAGGGGATCATGCAGTTACAGCGAGGTCCTGCATCACTGGCCATCTCTTTCTTGGTCTTGATGGCGAGTGCAAAGGTGTGAGTTTTATGACTTTCAATGAGCATCTAGTTTACAGGGCTTTTTTTCAAAGTATAATACATTTTTACAAAATATTTTTTAAACAGGTAAAAAAGAAGTCATCTGCTTCTACTGTTAAAAACCAATGAGTCTATGTGCAATTACTATAAAATAAGAGAAAATATTATAAAAGAAGAGACGGGGGCTGGAGAGATGGCTCAGTGGTTAAGAGCATTGCCTGCTCTTCCAAAGGTCCTGAGTTCAATTCCCAGCAACCACATGGTGGCTCACAACCATCTGTAATAAGGTCTGGTGCCCTCTTCTGGCCTTCGGCATACACACAGACTGACTATTGTACACATAATAAATAATAAATAAATATTTAAAAAAAGAGAGAGATGGAAGGCTAGGAGTCTGTGAGTGTCCAGGCGCCAGGCAGAAAACTGCGTGGGGTTTCAAAGGAAGGTGGATGCTGGAGGGCAGGACAGCCTCCTGGACAGGGTCACTGTTTGACTTCTAGTGTGAGGGTGGACAGCGTTTCTGAACAAGTGCCAACGGGGAGACCAAGCATGTCAGCTGTAGAAGACAGAGGTTGAAATGGAGGCAGGAAAGAGACCCTGGGCTTCTCCAAGAACTAGCCATCATTCAATTCTGTTTCTTCACAAGTAAAGACTGGGTACCGGTCCCCAAATGTGCAATTCTGTGGAGTCCCCATCTTGTACTCTGTTTGCCTCTCCAAATAGTTGAGGAAACCAGACAGTCTTAAAGAGAGGCTTTCCCCAACACCAGAAGAAGTTCTAACCTGTCCATAGATTTTTACAAATGTCAAATCGTTTTTAGAGTCAACTGCAATTTGATATATTTTCTCATAAATATTGCTACTAATAAGTATTAAATAGTGCTATTTGCAGACATAAGCATTGCTATGATGGTGACCAGCTGATGAAAAGCACTGTCTTGGGAAGATAAATGTTGAGTCTTACTTCAGCATCATAGCCCACAGTTCATCCTTGTTGGACATGAGCCAGGCCAGGACCAGCCAAGAGAAGCCTAACCCTTGATTCTACCAGAATCATCTAGATAGCCAAGGAAGCCTGTGCCTGCACCTGTTACTGTTTTTACCATATATCACATCTGTGACAGGTGCCATTTGCTGGGTGCCCACCCCCCCAACTTACTTCCTCAGGACCCACATCACCAGTGCCGAGCACAAAGCAGGATGTCCTCTGGGGGATGTTGGATGAACTTTCCCAGGTGAAATGCTGCCACTGGGTACTGGCAGAAATAGAATTTACAAAATACCAGAGTGTTAAGTGCAAGGTCACATTTCAAAATTCTTTAAACATGTTCAGAGAAATGAAGCCACTTCCTAGCATCAAAGGGCAATTCAGTCAAGTATGGTCCCATGGCAAGTTCCCAGACAGTCAAATTACAAAGTTAGAAGACTCTGTCTCCGAGGTAAACAAATAACAATAACAAAGCCAATCCTGAAGAGACAGTTCAGTGGTAGAGTGATTTCCGAGCATGCGCACAACCCTGGATTCAATCGATGATGTCACAAAAATTAACCAATTAATTAATATCTTTTCTGGCAGCATCAAGTGGAAAAATAATATTCTTGTGATGATGTGATTCTCTGAGCATAGATATGTGACTTAGTAAGTTTGTATTTCCTATCCGATAACCTAGATTCAAGATCCCCTGGCTGGTTTTCACAGGCTAAGGAAGGATGCTCTGTGCCTGCCCAGCATGAATCTACCTCCGGGCATTTCACTGAAGCTCAAGTCACTTGTGCTTGAGTTGAAATTATCCATTGCCATAATCCTCTAACTATTGACTGGGGAGAGAAAACGGGGTCATTTCAAATGTTTCATTGCATAGTTTAGAACACAAGCTCACAGAAGTAATCGCATTCAAGGTAAAATAACACTAATGACCAGTCACAGTTTATAATGCCCCAGATTAAGCCGAATAACAGCCAGACAATCCAAATTAGGTAGTCATCTTTGGTAGGGTTTCAACAGAAATACTAAGCTACATTTGAAATAACATTGCTATACAAAATTTCAATACAATACCATTTGGGCATCAGGACATTAATTTGTTATGTAACGTTTGAGTCCTGCCAGATGCAAATATTTCAAATCCCCGTGACACCCTCTTCCTTCCACTGGGGTCTGATTTGAGGTCATCTAAAAATAGCAGCTGGGGATGCTGCCAGCTCTCCCAGGCAGGGATAGGGAGGCGATTCAAGGGGGCAGCAGTTACAGATTAAAGAGACAGGGCAGCTGGAGAAGCTTCGGCTAGTGAAGGGCGGAAGAGGTCCCCAGCATGGCTGCCTCACTGTCCCGCTCCACTCGGCCCTTCTTTACACTTGTGTGGCAGTATTTAGCAGTACTCACCACTCAGACAAAGGGGATATTTCCACTCATCACAGAACAGGGACTCCCAGAGATATCTGAACGGAAGATGCTCTAAATAACGTGTGTATCAGAGCCGTCTGAGGGCCTGTTAGGGACGGTGGTCTTTAGTTTGTTCCCTGGAGCCCACTCACTCCCATCCACTCAGACATCGCTCTAGAAACCATCCACCCTTTCTTTCTTTCTTTCTTTCTTTCTTTCTTTCTTTCTTTCTTTCTT
>JABTXL010021644.1:5781547-5792543 GCA_025134845.1 Neodon shergylaensis
CTTTCTTTCTTTCTTTCTTTCTTTCTTTCTTTCTTTCTTTCTTTCTTTCTTTCTACTTGTTCATATGTTTTTTTTCTTTTCTTTTCTTTCTTTCTTTTTTTTTTTGTGACAGGGTTTCTCTGTAATGTTGACACCTGTCCTGGAACTAGCTCTTGTAGTCCAAGCTGGCATTGAACTCACAGAGATCTGCCTGCCTCTGCCTCCCAAGTGCTGGCATTAAAGGCATGTGCCACTAAGATCTGGCCTGTTTTTTCCTGTTTTTATTAACCCCGTTTATCCATCCTTCCTTCCTGAAGTACTTTCTGTTTGGCTCCTGGGAAAGAATGATTGTTTTCCTGACACCTTTGTGGGTGGTACGGGTTGACTTGTATTCCCCCCCCCAAAAAAAATTATTGAGTTTTTTTTTAAGATTGACTTGTTATTTTTAATTATATGTATGGAGGGTAGGTGCTGGAAAGGTCAGAGACATCAAATTCCCAGAAACGGGATTAACAGTGGTTGTGAGCCACCAGACATAGGTCCTGGGAACTGAACTCTGGTCCTCTGGAAAACTGAGCCACTCTTCAGCCACTGTATTGAACTCTTTTTGTTTGTTTGTTTTGTTTTTTGTTTTTTGGGTTTTTTTCTGAGATTGAGTTTCTCTGCCTGTCCTGAAACTTGCTCTGCAGACCAGGCTGGCCTTGAACTCACAGAGATCCGCCTGCCTCTGTCTCCCAAATGCTGGGATTAAAGGCGTGTGCCACCCACTGCCCGGCTGTATCAAACTCTTAATGCTCACAACCTAAGAATGTGATCCTGTTTGGAAATGAAGTCTTTGCAGATTTAACCAACTTATGGTAAGGATTGGGTGGCCCTTTTTCCTATATCATAAATATGCTTATTAGAGACTGTAAATACAGACAGACCAGGGGAAGATGGGGCAAAGACCTCATCTTTGATGATGATGCAAATGTGGCTGTCTCTGCACGACTGTAGTGAGGCAGGAACCAGAGGAGAAGTCAGTACTATCAGCCAACCCCTGAAGGCAAAGGGTAAGGAAGACTCTCCTCACCCTGGTGACAGTGACTTCAGCCTCCAGCTGTGAGGACACCTTAGTGATGTTTTAGGCCACTGGCTTGGGTACCTTGTTACTGTAACTACCGGTTACGAATCTACTGATAATCTTCCTTGGCATGGATGGGCGGTTTCTCCTCTCCCCGGTGTGGGGATACCTTGGGCTAGTCCCTGCACACCCTCCCAGCTTTATCACCCCCACATCTCACTGATCTCAGCCACTCCCCATAGCTTGGTGCATTCCTCCAGGATGTCCACACTCAACACTCCACCAGTGTTCTTGGCAGCTTCTCCAGTTTCTGTCAGAGATCTCAGATCCAGCAAATATCAAACCAAAGTCTTAATTCTTTCCTCCAAAAATAAAAACCTGTGCCTTCTTTAGTCTCTCCCATTTGAACCGATCGGTTAGGCAAACAAACAGAACACATGGTGTACCGTGAGTTACTTCATTTCCTAATTAACACTTCTCAAGGGCAGATCCTAAGAGCTCCATGACTTCTTCCAGTCTTAGTTCTAAAACTGTAATCCAATGTTCTCAATGGGATATTCCCAGCAGGAGTGCCTCCTAGCCTGAGGGCTGAGGGGTCTCCAAGCTCCAACCCTTGCCTCCAACACAGCAGACAGAACTTTGCTCAACGTAAATCAAATACAGCATTAATCTTTCCCTCTTACTCAGAGGAAAAGTCAAAGAACCTAAATGAGCAATTTTCCTCAGCCACCTCTCGACTTCATCTTCACCCTCCGCCTTCCTCCTCTTTGAGGCTGTACTCTCTCCTCTCGTTGCTGTTTCCAGCACACCAGCAGACACCTCCTTCCTGCCTGTACAGAAACTCTGGCCTCACATACTGCATAGCTCTCCTCAAATTCCATTAGGATTTCTGAGCAGACATTGCCTTGTTGAAGAACCCCTTTCTGCCCACCCTGTGAAGATGAGGGGTACACCTCGGCCTACAACCCAGGCAATTGGGAACTGAAAGTAAGGGATCCAGGGTTCAAGACTATCTTTTGCTACTTCGTAAGCTCGAGGATAGCCTAGACTGTATGAGTAGACCCTTTCTTAAGAAGCAAAAGCAAGCATAGTAAACTGGGCAGTGGTGGCACTTTTAATCCTGGCACTCTGGAGGCAGAGGCAGGCAGATCTCTGTGAATCTGAGGGCAGCTTAGTCTACAGAGTGAGTTCTGGGACAGGGTCCAAAGCTACACAGAGAAACTCTGTCTCGAAAAACAACAACAAAAAAAAGCATAGTAATAAACATTTTCTTAAATAATATCTTCCTCCTGTAGATAGCTGGGTGCTCAGTCTAACAGAGCTGATAAAGAGTAGGCCACCAAACTCAAGAGAACATTGAGCTGGTTTTGCCCTCGGCAGTGGTTAAGAATTCTAGCTGTAACCTGCTCTGGAGAGAAGAATCCAGATGTTGCTGGCCTTCATCTCCACACAGAGGGACACACGAGCATGTGACTGTGTGACTGATGTGCCTGCTTCCGAGTGACACTGAAATCAATCATCACACTGACTTCTGTCCTTCCAAACATGCAAAACGCAAAGCCGATTAAAAATACAATGAAATATCTGAGCAGGCCAGGTGAGGATTCGGTCTCCTATTACATACGCCTAGCAGCTGCACAGAGTATGAAAGTTTAGTTTTATCACAATGACTATATTCCCTGTGCCAAGTCTTCCCCTGGGGGGTTTCACCACATGCAAAGGGATGAAACAATACAGATAAAACTGATCACAACCCATCAGGGTGAGACAGCAGAAGTGGGGAGACGGAAGGAGGAGAAGGCAGCAGGGGAGAGTTAAATGATCAAAAGGGACTTAGTGCCTTCCATTTGTCCTCTTATCTAAAGGATGAAGGGTGGGGTCAAATTTCTGATACCCTCACCAGCTTGTTACCACTATTCCAGCACCATTAGTACATGGAAGGGAATTCAGAGCTAGCCTGGTTGGCATAGAGATTAATTTTTTTGTAATGTTTTAAGCATTTAAATTGAGAGATAAGTACCCATAAAAGGAACAGAGTAGTGAAAAGGTGGCTGAGCTGAGGACAAAAAGATGAATTAGAACAGAGATTAGAACAAAGATCTGGAGTCAAATCTACACACACACACACACAAAGTGATTCTGCCAGCTAGTTTATGTCAAGTTAACACAAGCTAGAGTTACTGTTGGGGGTGGGGGAGCCTCAACTGAGAAAATCCTCCATAAAACTGGGCTGTAAGCAAGCCTGTAGGACATTTCCTTAATTAGTGACTGATGGGAGAGGGTTCATCCCATTGTGGGGTGGTCCTATCTCTGGACTGGTGGTCCTGGGTTCTATAGAAAAGCAGGTTGAGTAAACCATGAGGAGCAAGTCCATAAGCAAGACCCTCCGTGGCCTCTGCATCAGTTCCTGCCTCCAGGTTCCAGCCCTGCTTGAGTTCCTACCTTGACTGATGATGTGTGGAAGTGTAAGCCAGATAAACCTTTCTTCCCCAAGTTTCTTTTGATCATGGTGTTTCATCAGAACAGTAGTAACCCTAATTAGGACGGCGCTACAATAGAAATGAGCCACGGGTACATGCAGCCCGCAGGGTGTCAGCCTAAGACATTGCCTTGTGTGCTTAATTGTTCTGAAGTTTAAAAGTGACCCAGCAAAATGTGTGGTGCTTACATGGAACTCAACCACAAACACACACACACACACACACACACAGAGAGAGAGAGAGAGAGAGAGAGAGAGAGAGAGAGAGAGAGAGAGAGAGAGAGGTGGGGGGATCTTGACCCTTCCTTCTGAACTCCTGAGCTGCCTGTGAACATTAATGTCAGTCATGGCTAGTAATGTCAAGCTTTGAAATGTCCCTCACAAGTTCATTGTTTGAATACTTAGTCCTCCTCTGGTGACAGCACTTTGGGAGCTCTGGAACCTCTTGATCATGCAGAGATAGACCCAGTGCCAGGCTAGCTCTCTCCATCTTGATCCCCAACAATATAAGAAAGCAGCATGGTGACACAAGTCCCCAAACCATACACCAAGTCTGCCCCCCCCGGGGGGGGGGCCGTACCTACCATGTGGACCACAGTCTGCAAACTATACACCAAGTCTACCCCCAGGGGCCGCACCTTCGGTGTGGACCACAGTCAGCAAACTATCGGTGAAAATAGGGCCATCCTCCTGAGAGCCAGCACTCAGTCAGTCCCCATGTACCCTTGTGGAGGGTGGCATCTTCTCTCCTGGACACAACAAACTGCTTTCGCTTCTCTGTTAGCAAATGATTTTAGACACTTAATATTTTAGACTGTAAGAATAGCATTTAATAAGTAGCAACGTGCCTCTCACGGTGGAAACATGACCAAGACCACCAAAGTTTTCCATTTAAACCCAGCACACTCATATTGCTTATATTTGCTTTTTAATTCTCACTGCAGAGCAGAAATGCATCTAAACATCTCTGGATTGGAGCTGGCTTTGACTGGGGCCAGGTGCGGGGGGGGGGGGGTTGTTTTGCCATGTCTGTGTTTTAAGACTCAAAGCAGTGACAGAGGTTTAAAATGAAACAAAACAAAAGGAAAAAGGACTAGCACCGACTTAAATGTCATGTACAGGCCATAAAACAATTTGTAATACACATATATCTTTCCTTTTTGATTTTACAGACGTGTGTGGTTCTTCAAAACTTTCATGCTATTTTTGGATCTTACTGCAAAGTTGAGATAAGCAATGATTTTTATCAAGCAGGGTGTTTCCTTCTCAGACCAACCCAAGTTAACAATGACAATAACAGTAAAGTCAACGGACAAAGGTGTAGACCAAGAAAACTCATGCTTTCATAGTGAGTGGGAGGGGTGAACTCAACATTAAAGGAAAAATTAACAATGCACATAGTCCCCATTGACATCAAATTTCATTAGCCATTCAAAACAACTGAAGTTTCCCAACTAAATGTACTCTGTGTCTTTAGTATTGATGTTTTATAAGTAATGGTTCTACAGACACATTTCCCAATTACTATTTTGAAAGCTGATGCGAGCCACGGGGTCTTTTTGTTCTTGTTTTTATGTGCATGTCTATGTATAGTCACCATGTGCATGCCTGGTGACCACAGAAATCGGAAGAGGGCATCAGATCTCCCATAAGGAGAGTTACAGATGATTGTGAGCTATCATGTGGTTGCTGGGAACTTAATCCAGGTCCTCTACAAAAGCAGCCCCTAAGCCATCTCTCCAGCTCCCATAAGCCCCATGAAAATTAAGCAAGTCCCCAAGGTGTTCACCATCAGAGACACAATATCAAGCATGCTCTGCTCAACTCCCCACTGTGCTGGAACATCCGATACTTACTGTAGATACTATTGACTTGGGCGCTACTGTGATTGGTGCCACAGAAATGTAAAGACAGGCAATAAAAGAAATGGAAAATAAATGGTTTGTACTAACAAGAAAAAAATATGTTTTAGAATGACATGGACAAAGGTATGGAGGGAAGAAGCAGGGAGAGGAGCTTGTGATCACATGTTGGAGTAGATATTAGGCATAGGTTGTTCTCCCTAAATATCTAACTCTGCCCAGTAAAGAGGCAGGGCCGTGTTTTTAATGAGTAGATGTGTTTGTTACTCGAAAGGACTGGAAAAACAGTCCTCCGAGCACTTGGAAGTGAGTATAAGTAAGAAGAGAAAAGAGATCCACAGCATATGCCTGAGTTATGAAATATCAACTTCCTTAGGGGTGTTTGGTATTTCAGTCATGAGCTTGACCACAGTCTTCCATTTAATACACCAATGAATAAAAGTATCTTGTTTTCTGCAAATTGCAATGCTTTCAGAAAATACCAGATTAAAGAGAAGTATAAAGATACAAAAAAATTAGGCACACAACCTTAATGCTTTTTAATAAATACGTAGGACAAAAGCAGGTGATTATGATAACTAGATAAATTAGGACAAAGGCGGGTGATTCGTGCTACCTAGATGAATTAAGCACTTAGCACTACTCAAACAGTATTTGTTTCAGAAAAAATGTATTTGTTTCAGACAGAATTTCCTTATTTCTGAAATGTAGGTAGAAACTTCTAAAGCACACAAATAGCTTAACCCTCAGGAGAGGGTTTTCCCTTTTAATTTGGTGTATATGCACACAGAACCTTTTACATACTAAGCCCATAGATGGAACCGGAGTATATGCTCTACCACGGATCTGGGCATCCAGCTCCCTAACTCACAATTCTTAATGCAAAAGCTGGCCCACCAGTGTCTTCACACAAACCCAGTGGCATTTGCTGGGCACCTACTACATATGAGGAATGTCCCTTTCATATATGTCAGTCAGCATTAGCCTTTAATCCTGCAGCTAAAAAAACCCCCGAGGCTCTGAGAAGAAGGGGCTAGTAATAGTGTATTACCCTGCCCAGTAACAGTTTCCCTCGGCCGGCACATTATTCCTGGGACAGTCACAGAAAAGAAATTGCACTAGCTAAGAACATTAACAGAAGCGGGGTGATGGTTTCAACAAAAATCACATGTGACAGGCAGCCGCCGCACACCTCCATTCTACCTGGCTTATGTGGGGACCCCCTTCGCTTTGTCCTGTTACCCCTTCATCCTCAATCCGCCCTCCTCTGAGACTAATAGTTCCGCCAACTCAGGGCCATCAATCTTTCCAAACCACCGTTACGCTGCATGGAAAATGGAAGGGGAAGAAAGGCGCAATCACGATTTGAGTCATTTCCGTCCATTCTCACAGGCTTAGAGAGCTCATTTAGAGGCCCCTTATTTTCTCTTGTTATCTAATAAGGAATATAGACTTATTACAGGCATCATATTTCCTCTTCCATATGATTTTACAAAACAGGCATAGAACACAACTGCCTAGATTGTTGAAAAAAAAAATCTATTAGTAAACTTTTTGTAAACTCACCTCCTAAATCAATAAATGTTCTATTTATTTCAGACATGGAAGCAACACATGGTTTTTATACATACTACTGATTATAAGCTAATATAAAACTGTAGAAACATAACAACGTTTAGTGCGTGAAAGAGACCCGACTTGCTGTGGAAAGCCTGGAATGGAATGACACACACATCCACTGAGAGAAGCATGGCAAAGATGCTAAATGAGGGGAAAATGAGACCTGTCCAGAAACACAAAGGCCAAAGCAAACAGCACTACTGATGAGGTAGTTTATTTTGAGACTCTGATTTCTCTTTTAAAAGCACCATTTTATACCCTTGTTTTACTCACCCTTGCTAAAAACATAGCAACACAGAACAATGGAACAAGGCTCCTTAGAGTTCATGCCAGGTCGAGTGCATATTAAACCTTAGTTCTGATCCACCAAATCATTATTGTCTTACATTGATTTTTTTTTTGCATTGTGATCTTAACAGTTTGCAGTTTAATAGCATGTGTGTGTTTGTGGGCCATTTAAAGACACATTAGGACTATTTGTTCCACTTACAGAATGTTTCAAAATAAACAAAAAAAATGTGTAAAGGCCTGTTGTTGAAAATAATTTGACTTTACTCTTACATAAATATATGATGGTTGTAAATGCTATTTTAAAATTTTAATTTCATAATAAACTCTTTATATTTAGAGCCAAACTGTCACTCATTAAGAAACATGAGAAGAAATTTTAATGAATTAAATCCCCAACAACTGTCATGATGTTGGAGAGAGCTGTCTCTGATGTTGGTTGGGGGAGGACTGAATAAAAGGAATGACGAAGAAAGTCAGTGTGACTAAGATAAACTGGGCTTTGAATAGTGCTAAGAGACTTGCAGAGAAGGGACCAAAGCAAACAAAATCACAGGATGAAGGGATGGGAACTTGTGACCTACTGGAGAACTTACTATTCAAATGGAATCTGCGAGGATCAGTGAGACAGCTCAGTGGATGAAGGTGTGTATCATTAAACCTGACATTTTGAGTTTGTTCTCTGGGACCCACATACAGAATAAGGAAAGTTGTCCTTTGACCTCCACATACATGTGTATCTTGTCACATATGCACATGTGTGGGCATGCAAATATACACACTATATAATAAATAAATGTTTATTTAAATAATTTTTAAAATTATTTAAATGTTTATTAAAATAGAGTACTGCCTTATGAGTGGCTCGGATGTGTTATGAGTATCCTCCAAAGTCCACGAATAAAGGCTTGGTACCCTGAGGGCAACATTAAAAGGTGCTGTGGACCTTTTACAGTGATTGTGATGGAAGGTGTCAGGGACATGAGGCAGGCAGGGAGACAGACAGACCCCCTAAGGAGGCTGTAGGACTCTTCACATCCCCACTCATTTTCTTCCATCAGACTGTGCTCTTCTCACCAGGGTGCGGAACCCACATGCTTGAATTTGAACCTCAAGAACCAAAACAAACCTCCCTCTGCTTCATAAGTACCCTGTGTATTTCATCATAGTGGTGAGAAGCTGGTTGACATGGGAAGCAATAAATATAACCTCCCTAGAGCAAATGATCTAGAAGCTAAAAAGACTATTTTGAGTAGCTCTGAAATTCTCTACTAAGCAGGCAGCAAGACTAGGTGAGTTCCATGAGTCTGCTTTATATGGGTCTAGTCAAACACACTAAACACTTTTACCAAGTCAAGGAAGTGTAAGTCAATAGACTCGCCGATGAGAGGCATGTGTATGTTAAGACCCAGCATCCTTATTATTCATGACAGCATCAGTTTGATTTCGTCTTTGACATATACCCTAGTTCTTCTGGCTTGACTGTGGGTGACGCAACACCTGCTCTCTTTCGTCTTTGGCAAATATTCCTAGAGACAAGTCTTTCTGCTGAGACAGCTGAAAAAGAAGCTTGAGACTCCTAAATTCCACCATAAAGAAAGTTGTGTCCCTCCCTGTGTTAATCCAAAATGAACTAAGAGATGGAGAAGGGCTGACACACAGTGATCACCCCGTATCTACCCGCAATTGGTCTGTCAGCTATGGGAGCCAGAACAAGTCTTTTGTGCCTTAGCAAGTTTGTGTAGACTTGAAACCAAACAAGCCCAGACCAATGTCAAAGGAGGAAGGCTGGATATTCAAATAAACTAGTCATCTAACTCATTCGAAGTTTCAATGTACAAGCCTTGAAAGGGTTGGAGTACCACTGGGGAACTTTGACATTTTCTCATCACTTTGCCCTCATTGTGGCCTGGATTATGTTGGGTACATTTTTCTCCTCCTTTTCAGTCTTGGTTGCCCCCTGAGTCCCCAAAACGGAATCCCTTCATTTTTCTCCCTCTTCTAAGATGAAATAGGGACTTTCCAATGATCCTCAGCGATCCAGATGGTGAAAAGATGCCCGTACTTCTTCCTGGCATGTTACTCACAGCATCTTGTCACATAAGCTGTAGTCAGTAGATTGACTGGAAACTTCCTCCAAGTGGGCAAAAACCAGAATTCCAGAAACTGTTTGTCCAGCAGTCCAGGTTAGGAGTTATAGGACCTCTGTCCAGGGCTCACCTCAAAGTGCTTGAGGGCTGTTAGCCTGCACACCCTGAGTCTCACCGTGACACACGTAAGCATTCCGCATTTCTGGGTATTTTTAAATCTTTAATTAGATTTTCCTACAAAACTTTAAAATATTGGTCATTTTTTTTTAAGTTTTAACACAACCATGCAGCACCATGGTTACAGAAATCACATTGGTAATAATCCATGCTTTCTCATGTTCTCTAGGACAGAAGAAGACATGGGAGATAAATGCAGACTAACATTCATATCTGGGTCACTGTCTAATTTCATCTAATTATATTAATCACAGCATCCTCTTTTATAAAAGATTAAAATCGGTTTCCCAAGGGATAAATCTTCTGCCAATTGCCCTGATAGCGAGAGCCATGTGTAAACAGCCCCTGCTAAGCACTCACAGCAGCTTGGGGGCAGCCCTGCTGGAGCCAAGCACAGCCACTCTCAACAGAAAGGAAGCAACCGGTTTGCTGCCCGCGGTGCCACCTCCACACAAAGCCTCACACTTTGGGACAGGAAGAGAAGAATAATGCTATATCCACTGGGAGCTGCAGGGGTACTTTTCAGGAGGTAAAATGGCATTACTGGAGTTGGAATTTGGCCAGGACACTGGAGCTAAATACTGGGACTCTTAGGAAAAGTGCCCTGCAATTGTTAATGCCCTCGAGTCGTCAGGACCTCAGTTTTGTGTCTTCTATAAAAAGCAAAGCTGATTAGATCACTGAAGTCAATCTCGCGGTGGGCTTCGCTAGCCTCTGATTATCCAACTATGCTCTAATCACCACCAGAATGCCCTGGTTAAAATTAATGACGGATTAATGTGCTCGCCAAGATATCAAAGCACCAAAATATATATCTCAATAATATAGCACATATATATTTTTTTCATTTGTTCCCCAGGGGATTAATTTAGAGCCACGGCAATTCCTACTCGGACTGAATCACGCTGTTTTAAAGAGTACATAATATACCAATTATCCTATTGCCCTTATCTTTATGAGTCTCCAAAGGGTGGAGAACCTAAGTGGGGTGATTATTACATTTAATGCCACATCTCTGAAACCGCAGTCCTGTTTCAACAGACCATCTTTTAAAAAAGAAAATGAATTGCCCTGAACATTAAATCTTCTGTGTAATTTACCAAAAGAGTTACCCATAACAAGACTTCAAACACAATTATGCATCTCCTTTGCCTTACAGAAATCCGGCCCTATTTAGAATTCTTAAGGGAATGAGGAAATGCAATCTTCATTGAGGCAGTAACAAAAATCATAAAAATTAGTATAACCATTATAGAACGCAATACGGAGGCTCATCACAGAATTAAAAATGAAACATTTTAAGCTACCATACAAGTCTATGAAAGAAAACACTTCTCATATAGTGCACATGAACTATATTCTTTAAAACATGGAATTGGGGATGGATAGATGATAGATAGATAGATAGATAGATAGATAGATAGATAGATAGATAGAT
>JABTXL010021644.1:5792553-5828024 GCA_025134845.1 Neodon shergylaensis
ATAGATAGATAGATAGATAGATAGATAGATAGATAGATAGATAGATATAGATGATAGATAGATAGATAGATAGATAGATAGATAGATAGATAGATAGATAGACAGATAAACAGTAGATAGATAGATAGATAGATAGATAGATAGATAGATAGATAGATAGATAGATAATAGATAGATCATTGCAAAATCAAGCAGCTGTGTTCTACCTCCCCCTGATCACTCCACCTTCAAGATATCAGAATGGAGTTCTGGAATTAAAGGCAGGAAAAGTTATAAGCCAGCCTGGACTCTGTCAAAAACAAAGCAGAAAAAGAAAACACACAAAGTTCTTCTCCCCCTTTATTTTCTAAAATTTTAGTTTAACTTGAGCCTTACAGAAAAAAATTTTTAAACCCCAGAGTCACTTTGCTAAATCTTAGCTTTGTCACCCGTAAGGTGGAGAAATTAGGGATTCCCTGGGGTTCTAACCCCAGGCTGCGCATTAAGATCACCTAGGCCATTTTCTAAAATACGAATCTTTTGGCCAAGCCCCTAGAGATTCTGATTCAATTGTCTTGAGGTGGTGCCTCCACCCTCTGCTATATATTAAAATTCCTCATGTGATTCTAATGACTGACCTGGGCTTCTCTTGTGTTCCTCTTTCCCCTGAGAACTGTCTCCCGTGGATTTAATTAACAATCAGTTAACTAATACATCCAGTGCAGTGGACATGTTGACTTGCCATGGTTTTCCTGCAAACTGCTGTGAACAGTGGCTAACAAGATGGCTCAGCAGGTAAATGTGCTTGATGCCAAACCTGGCTACCTGAGTTGGATCCCTGGAACCCACATAATGGAAGGAGAGAATTAACTCCTGCAAGATGTCCTCTGATTTGTATATGCACTTCATGGTACATGCATGCCAAGACACACACACACACACACATCAAAGGTCAGAAGGCCAAGCTCAAGAGTTCATCAGGATTCAGTTTCTAGAGAAATGCAGAAGATTGATTTCATGCCTCACCCAGTTTCTTGTGAGTACCAGCAAACTTGTACACTTACTTCATGGCTCTCCCTATCTGTCTGCTTCTTAAAAAAAAATAGAATCATGTAATAGGATGACTGAAGAGTGAGCTATACAGCAAAACAAGCTTCCCCCGCCCCCCGGTGCCAGCTACCGTGCAGAGGGAACACGGGACAGAGTTGGAAGCACGAGAAGATATGACTAGGACAGACAGTCCCACAACAGCTCAGATTCAGCCGTTGGGTCATTTCTCCCTAGTTACAGGCTCAGTGAAGCAAAAGGCAACCACTACAGGGCATGTTACACACTGCCTGCTGGTGAGAAGACAAGAGGTGTGTGTCGTGTGGCCTTGAGAGATCACAGCATTTGCAACAGGCCCGCCATGACTTCACTAGAGGTTATGTGTTCCCAAGCACAAAGGGGGCCTTCATGTGCTCCAACCAATAACCTTCCTGCTTTCTTTCCCAAAAAAAAAAAAGTCCTCCAGCCTAATAGGTTTCCAAGCATCCTCTTAGCAAATACAAGGAAAATGGAAGAGATGCCAATACCACGAAATGCCTATGGCAGCTGTGATTTGGCTTTGGTACCAATCCATGTGACTTCCTTCTTCCAAACTTCTGTTTAAAATCTTCACCAAGTCAGTACTCGTCCCACTCTGAACCCAAAACCCAACCCAATCCATATCCACTAGCATAAATATTCAATTTTTTTAAAAAAAAGTGTAATTTTTAACTATGTCCTTTTCTTTTTTGGCATGTTTATCCTACGCATCTCCAGTTCTCTTTATTAATCCCAGTGAGGCTAAAAGTTCATCACATGCAGAAATCCCACCACCGGCTCTATGGTGTTCCTAGATGCTACCACTGTCCTGTTCTCAGGGGATGCTGTTAATGCAGACAGCCATGCTAGTTCATCTCTAGCTAAGCTATTTCTCCTTTACTCATTTAACTTCTTTCAGAACTACATAGAAAGAACAAAAACTAGGGGGAAAATAAGATGAAAGAAGATTTCTGTATTCTGAAATAAAAATGAGACCCCCTTGGTTGAAATGCTGTGACATTCTGGGTTACAAATCAGGAAAGGGGCCTAGCAACAAACACAGCTGTCCCTCATCTTCACGACAGTGGCCTCAAGATCCTCCATGAACACCAAAATCCTCAGATACTTAGTCTTATTTTCATATTATCTCTGCACATTTTATCTCCTTACCATTACTTGGAATACCTAATACAATCCTATGTTCATAATTGTTCTCTTATGTTGTTAAAGCACAATGATTTCTCAAAGCCTATAAATATTTACTATAGATGTCATTGCTTCTCCTGAATATTTTCAGTACATCATTGGTTGAACCGGCAGA
This sequence comes from Neodon shergylaensis, assembly GCA_025134845.1. Classification (NCBI taxonomy): domain Eukaryota; kingdom Metazoa; phylum Chordata; class Mammalia; order Rodentia; family Cricetidae; genus Neodon; species Neodon shergylaensis. Next base: position 5,794,919 of record JABTXL010021644.1, read on the forward strand.
TATGGATCCCATGGGTGAGGCCACTGGAAACATTTTTATAATGCTAGAAGAAAAAATTCTCTCATCACCATTGAGCTGCTGATTTCTTTTTTGGTTTTGTTTTGGGGGGGGGGGTGAGACAGGGTTTCCCTGTGCAACAGTCCTAGCTATCCTGGAACTAGCTCTTGTATACCAGGCTGGCCTCGAACTCACAGGGATTAATCTGCCTCTGCCTTCCGAGTGCTGGGATTAAAGGTGTACACCACCATTCTCCAGCCGAGCTGCTGATTTCTTTAAAGTGGCTCAGAAGTGACTGAGATGTGCCACCAGCTTTGTCAGTACCCATAGTAACAAAAAAGACTTAGGAAGAGTGTCGCCGGGAATTGATGGCACTCTCAGGCAGTGACTCTGACTTTCTTCCACTAGCCTTTCTCAGTGAGAAGAAAGGTGTCAGGGTTGTTTTATCACAAGATCCCAAGCCTTCCAATAGAACAATGTAGCTGCCCAAAACTGAAAGACTGTGCCCCTGGTCCAGTGTCTATCTGGCTGGTGGGTTCCCTCATATCCCTTGCGTTAGTAACCTCATTGACATCACAAATCACAAGGTTTTTCGCAAACTACACTATCACCCTCCTCAATCACCAACCCACTTATATTCTCATAGAGAGCGCCCACAATTCAATAACAGCATAGTTAACAGACCAGTCCATGGTTGGGTAAAGACCTTGAACAGACATTTTTCCAAAGAGGAAGCAATTGGCCAAGGAACTAAGAAAAGAGGTTCAACACACTGATCATCAGAAAGATACAAATCAAGATGCACAATGTACGAGTATTTTTTTCATTACCAGTATTTTTTTTTAGTGGTGTTAGTGTAGAAATTGGTATGTGTGTGTCTTACATAACCCAGAACTTCATCTCTGGATCTATCCTCCCAAAAGAACTGACAGTAGAAACTCAGATGTACTCTCACAGTTCTTCCATTCACCACAGCAGCCAAAATGTCAGAGCAGCAAACTGACTACAGAAGGACAAACAGAGAAGCAAATTGTGGGGCACATGCATTGCTGAATGGCACCTGTAAAAGGGGGGATTCAACATTTCAGCACACGTAAGCATGTTGAGAACATTATACACAATGAAGTCAGTCAGTTGTAATGGGACAGATGCCATTTTATTCTATGCGTATGAAATACCTGGAGTGGCCAAATTCATAGAGACTGTGTGGGTAGGGAGCGGAGAAGGGAGGATAACAAGTCAGTGAGTTTTGTTTAAGTAAATGCTATTTATTTAAACATTTATGGAATGGGTGGTTTGAAGAAATGGGTGTTCAACATTCTGGAGATCTATGGTGGTGCTGCCTACACCACAATTGGGATGTATTTAGTAGCACAGATGACCCATTTTTCAATGGGTAAAGTGATACTATACTATTCCTGTTTTACCATAATAAAAATGGTATATATAAAAACAGCCAGCACAAATTTCAAAATGGTCTACATTATAATATTTGAAGTTAAGGCAAGTAGTTGGCATCTATCTTTCCCCTGAGCAATACTGAAAGAAAAATATACCACATTTAATCGACTTTTCTTTAAAAAAATAAAAATAAAAATGAGAGAAAAAAGTTTTCTCCCTCACTCATGCCTAAACGTTCTCCAACACATGGTAAACTTTAAATTACTTTTGACAGCAAAAATAAAACTCTGTATGTATGTGTTTGTATACCCAAGACCATACTTGTCTTTTGTGGTTGGTTTATTTAACTTAGCATTCTGCCATTTTTATAATTTCAACTCTGTGTCATTTTGTTCTCATGCTTCCTCACACTCTGTACCTCACATCCATCTCATTCAGAAATCTCCCAGCCCTGGTCCCTCCACCATGCAGTGGGAGAAAATCTCCCACTAAGTTAACATTGTTAGATCTACAAGAGCAACGACAAACTCAACAGACCTTTCGACAGCCCAAGCTAGGGCCCCAACACCATTAATGACCTCAGGTAAACGCTTCAGCTCTTAGGAGAGCTGGACCAACAGCTCAAGTCCAAAGAAAGACACTGCAGAGCCAGGGCAGCAGCGAAGATGCTCTGCCTCTGTGCTATTCTGAAGAGGGGGTTTTTTGGGGAGTGGGGGCAGCGGATACAGAAAGAAGAGAATACACTCTGTGGGAGGAAAAGCACGACAGTCAAGACCTTACGTTTATTCCGTCTGCGTCCAGGTTCAGAGCTCTAATGAACACAGAGCCAAGTACAAAAGTACACGCCTCCCTTAGTCATGAAGGACTGACGGGGATGAAATAGGACTTGGTATATCCTAAAACTTTTTATCACTTCCTCTTATTTACAGTGTGTTTGAGAGCAACCAACCATATTGTCTTTAATATTATTACATGAGCTATAATGAAGTTATAAACAAAGGTTATAATAAGTGGCCTTCTTCCCTAGAGGCCTTCACACCCTCGCTACTACTGACCGGTATTTACAGAACTGACCATTCTGCCCTTTCACCCAGGCTCATGCACCTTTTCAGGCTTCCAGAGTCCTGGTGCACAGTCGCCTTCTTCTGTTTCTATGGACGACCTGAATACACACGAGCAAAGCCCTCCAGCCCTACAACATTCTCCCTTGGGCGGCACTTCAAGGGCTTGGTTGTTTAAATGAACATTCATGCAAACCTTGCAACATTCCAGAAGGTTCACATTCCAGATCATTCCCTCTACAGGCATCCAAGGAAAATATTCTTGCTCTAGTTTTTTTTTAGAGGAAAACGAGATGTGGGGATAGGTCCTTGGACAAAGCTTGCTTCTGCCTTGGGCCACTTGGTGGCACTGTTGGCTCCAGTTTCCTTCCTGCTCCAGGGGCTGGGTATGTCAACAGCCAACCTTAACAAGCACACGTGGCTCTTTCCCCATGAGGAACTTCATTAAGCCCTGGCAGCCTTAGAGAGACACCAAACATCTGTATTCCTTTGGCCTCCAGATCCGAATGGAAATCACCCGAGAAAAGCCATCTCTCACCATATCCCCTTATTTTCCCTCCAGTTACAGAGAGCCAACGTTTCTATCCCAGAGCCTCTGGGCTAGGACCTTCCCTGTCAATTCTAGCAGGGGCCTCCCATGAAGCATGGCAGTCTTGGGTGCCACTCTTGACAGTGGTAACAATAGAAAAGGAATAGAGAGGGACATGGGATTTTTAAAAGTACCCGTATGCTGTGATTGTTTTTCAATACAACGGAAAATGCAACACACTTATTTTATTTGGTAAATGCTTTCATTTAAACCTCCTAGTATACCTTTGGGAGAATCCTATTTTAGAGCCAAGGAAATTAGGGGTCATGAGAGTTAAGTACCTACTTAAAAGCAGGCTCCCAGAATATCTGGGAGTCCAACACCACACCACCCTCCCACAGCAAATCTTATTTAAAAGGCTCTCCATAAAGATCTATCCACGGGCCCAGCATTCCAGAATAGCAATAGAAGGGCGGGAGTAGGACAGCCCACCTTTCGTTAGGGAGTGTGGCACTTACCTTCACTGGACCCTCTCCGCACTGCCCCATAAACACACACACTGGTTGTCATATTGCTCCATTTGCTCACTTTGATTCTCCTCCTTCAACATGGCCAATGTTATTCATTTTAAAGAATTTTGGCTATATAAAAACTTAGAAGCTGGCTAGAAACAAGCCAAGCCAAAGCCAAGCATTCAGAAGAAAGAAAGAAAGAAAGAAAGAGAGAGAGAGAGAGAGAGAGAGAGAGAGAGAGAGAAAGAAAGAAAGAAAGAAAGAAAGAAAGAAAGAAAACTTGGAAGAAGCAATACACACTGACACACATCATTGTTCGGGCCCCTGTGCCTCCTGGGGTGGCTCTGATTTTATTGTACTCTGATTACTCCTTTTCTCTCTAAAAAATGAAATATTCCAGGAGGCTTGAGCGATGATCATAACTATATCAACAATTTTGCCTTCTTGCACAGTGTGTTAAGATGTATTAAGATGTTCTTCTCAATAGGAAGAACAACATTGTTTGAACTAACTCCAAACACGAATTGACACCAGTGAAGTGGAAGACATGGGGAGATACTGCAGACAGCTGTGATCTTACCATAAGCATTTAGTTTATAATGCTATAAAATGCATGACTGAAATGAATACCACACAGCTCACATATATATGAGTTCTATTTGTATATAGACACATATATGTATTTATATACAAAACAAAAAGATGTCATCACTTCCTTACACAGACTCTTTGGGTTGTTATATACATAGTCTTTTTAAGAATTATTTTTATTATTTTTATTTATGTGTGGACTGTCACTGCATACATGAGTACAGGTGCTGTGGAGTCCAGAGGTGCTGGAACCCCTGGAGCTAGAATTACATACAGTTGTAAGCTACCACACATGGATGCTGGAAACTAAACTCAGGTCCTCTGGAAGAGTAGCAAGTACTCTTAACCACTCAACTACCTCTTTAGCCCATATTATTTACATATGCTATGATCCTGAGACAGCCAAAAACTCCACAAATTCCTCTTTTGATATTGTATTTAGTGCCTGAGATATACATTTTTCTGTGTGGTGGTAAATATTCATATTCTGGGGGTGGATTTCAGTTAGGGGAACAGCTGAGTCATTTGGGAGTAAAGGAGCCACATATGCTAAAGGAAATTGCTTGAGTTAAAGACAGGCTTCATTCACTGACTCACCCAACCTACAGAGGAGCAGGATAATATGAAGTCAGCCTCCGTCCCTAGGGCCCTGCAACCTCAAGGGGAAGACAAGCAGGTAAGCAAATACTTAGAATGAAGCTGTTCGCAAGGAGATCTGGGCAGCTCTGGTTGTTCTGCAGCTGGGAGAAGCCATAATGGGCGTCTGAGCTGCCTTAAAGTGGACAGTTTAAAAGCAGGTCCAGGATGAGGTGGTACCAAACCCATCTGAGCAACAGAAATTTCAGCATCTACAATAATCTAGGATGGTCACCCAGATATTTAGATTATCACATGTGTTACTTGAAAAATTACTCTTTGACACATAGACACGTATCTTTCCTAGATCTGTGCACTGAGAGGAACAATGACACCCTGATGACAAGTACCCCTAATGCTGGCTGTTAATGATAGTCTTCACTCACAGGAACCTGGCAGTGATCTTTGGAGAAATGGTTAATTCCATGGATACAGGCAAGAAAAATATCAAATGAGCCAGGACATCATTTTTGCCAGAAAGCTGTGCTCAATCCAAAGAATAGGGAAATTGGGGACAAAAGTCAAAAAAAAAAAAAAAACTTACAGTGCCAGGTATGGACAATTTAAAGATCAAAACAATGGGGAATTAGCATTCCTTGAATAAAATTTTCATTTAAACATGCTAAAAGTCAATGGACAGTTAAGATAGAAACACAGTTCCAGGGTGCTCTCAGCAGCTCTTAGTCATGCATAAGGCATGATCTCAGCTAATGGTGAACCTAAGAGTGCTGGCTCCAATCAGAATCCGTGTCACTGGTCAGGCTCCGGCCAAAGAAAACAGCACCACCGCCACAGTCTCCTGCTGCTGCTGCTTAGCATGAAGATAACAGGTCCACAGCCCAAACCGAGAACTGTGAACGGGCCTTTCAACAAGGCACAGGAGCCACGAGGCACCTAAGGAACTGGTGCAGATCAGCAGAAATTCAAGAAGAGCACGTTCTTCAACCACGCTCAGCGCCTGATACCGGCAGGTATGTTCTACAAATATGGGTGATAATGGGACAGCTGTAAATCTAATCATGGGATCTTAGGCCAAACAGCACTGAGACGTCACTATTCTATTAGTTTTCTGGTTTCGATGGCATTCTGGGAATTCCTGTGGGTGAGGAATCTGTATTGAAATGTATGGGGGTGATATGTAATTTGGGCAGCCTACTCTTTAAAAATTCAAGGAAATGAATAACATTCTCTATAGTGCACTTTAAAGTCAGGAAACTGCCCCCCTAGTTCTTTCTCTACCTTTCCTCCCTCCATCCCTCCCTCCTTCCCTCCCCCGTGTGTGTGTGTGTGCGTGTGTGTGTGTGTGTGTGTGTGTGTGTGTGTGTGTGTGTGTGTGTGTTTGTCCAGGCAGGCACATGCCATGGCAGGGGTGTGAAGGTCAGAGGGCAATCTCAGACATCAGTCCTCATCTTCCACCTTATTCGAGACAAGATCTCAGTTATTCGTTGCTCACACTCCAGGTTAGCAGGCCCCCAGGTGATTATTCTGTCCCTGACTCCCATGTCACTGTAGGAGCACTGGAATTGCAGGTGTTCCCTGCCATGCTTGGCTCGTATATGGGTTCTGGGAGATTAAAACTCATGTCCTTATGTGTGGACAGCAAGTACTTCACTGACTGAGCCACCTCTGTAGTCCCACAAAATATGCTGCTGTTTCTTAAGTTAGAGAAAGAGGAGATGATGGTTTGACTCAGCAGCCTGCTATTCCATGGACTAAGTCTGCCAGTTCTAATCTTGTACTAGTGCATTGTCACATGAGGGGAAAAACATTTTACCTACCATATAGAATTTGAAAATATATTTATTTAAAAGGAAAAATTACAGTTTATGCAGAAGGGCCATTTTTCTTGTGGTGAGCCCAGGACCACACTACTCCTAGAAGCATTAACGTGTATAACAGGCTACCAGATGTCATGTAAAGATTAATTACGGGCCTGCGAAGGTGACTCACTCAGTAACCACCTTCTGCTCAAGCATAAGAACCTGGGTTTGATCCTTAGAACCCATACACACCAAAGAAAACAAACAAACAAGCTGGGTGTGCTGGGAACAGAGGGACAGGTGACCCCTGTGGCTCACTGGCAGCCAGCCTGACTTACTTATCAAGTCCCAGACCAGAAAGAAACCCTCTATCAAAAAACCCTGGTTCTTAATGAAAATCACCTGAGTCTGACCTCCACACACACGTTACACACATGCACAAGGTACACATATGCACAAGGACCCACAGACATAAATGCAGCCCTTTAATAAAAACCCAGAGACAGATATTGGATTCAACCTGAAGGTCAGAAAAGCAAAACAGCCAGCCACTGGTTCTTACCTCTACCTCAGTCCGAAATGGCCATCCTGCCTCCAGGAATCCTGGGAAGGAGACTGCATCTGAGAGCTGTCTCCTCTTTCCTTTAATTCCTCTCTAGGGCTAGGATTAAAGGCATTCACCACTACCACCCGGTTTCTATGGCAAACTAGTGTGGCTACTGGGATCAAAGGTGTGTATCACCACTGCCTGGTCTGTAAGGCTGACCAGTAGAGCTGTTTTACTCTCTGATCTTCATGCAAGTTTTACTTATTAAAATACAAATGAAATATCACTACACATATATACACAAAGAAACATATGCCTGTGCATACATGCACAAAGTTTATTAAGGCATAAAAATACAAACTAAGTACGTATTTATGGGTGTGGAGGGTATGGAAGGGCAGATGCTGGATGGCACACACAACCCTGGGGCAAGCAGCATTAACTTAAATTGCTTTTGTAAACAGGTTGTTAGAAGGAATTCTAGAATTATTGTGTTTAGATGACCAGGGAATTTCTTAACCCTTCTTCCCAGGACAAATCCTGCAATTATTCCTGTACTGCAATTATCTGTTTAAGGGGTTCAGGGGACCCAAAATAGTTCATGAGATCTTCCTGCAGTATATACATGATGCTATAAGATAGAAGCTTTTTCTGCAGTGTGGTCACTCAGCAAAGGTCACCAGGCCTGTGTGACACGGAGAAGGAGGGCAGTGTGAAAGCAAAGACAGAAGTCACATTGCCACTGTGTGTCTAGAACGGCAACAGATACCCTGGATGTTTCCAAAGCCAGCATGCCAGTCGTTCCTGAAGCTCCCGTGTCCCCAGTCATAACTGACATGCTTGCTGCCTTAGCAAAGGGACAGGACCTTGGAATAAAGGAAGTGTGTGCGGGTCTTCAACTACCACGTGTTTGGGAACTGCAGCTGCTTCTGCAGGCCTTCGGAATAAGCCAGTCATGGAGAATCCAGAAAGGATATCAATTAAGTTCTGCATTCCTGAGATGGGAGTAGCCTTGAGCCTTCCTTGATTTTCTGTTTCCTTAATTTAACCACAAATGATGAGTTCTGTTCAATGCAGGGTTTTATGGTCCAGGTGTTGAATGTAGCTACATCCATTGCAGCCTGGCCCATAAATTGTCTGACATATACACTACTTTGTCTCCTCAGTTATCTTGGAACAGCTTTATGGGCAAGAATCTGTACTTCATTCTCTCACTGCAAATAGCTGATAAACAAAATTGAATGGTTATGGTCACTCCAGGAGAACATTAATGCTAAGGCTTGCAGTAGAGAAGAAAACAAAAGCCTGCTGAAATATTTTCCTAGAAATTTGCAGAATCCCAGAGAGACTTCGAAGAAATATTTAACGAATGAAATGACATTGTCCTCTCCTCCTGTTAGACTGGCAGAAATGCGCAGGTCAAAGCCCAGGGATGCTCATGCTAGCATGGGGCGAGCCTGCTGACCGCCAAGGCTGGACACAACCCTACCACCTGGCCTGGACATGGTTCTTGGTCAGCTCATTAGGAAAGTTGGTGGGGAGGTCATGCATGACCAGTCCTGTTGCACATGAATGCTCCTCAGGAAAAGGACTGGTGGGAAGAACAGAAACACGTGAAAGGGCCCTGCCAATCCCCTCTCCTGCATTCCTTGGCAGCATCCGTGTGCTTGTCACACTTGCTGTGCCCAAACAGCTTCTTCTACGCTCCCAACCGGCAACACTTGGAAGAAGAACTAGAGGTTTGGAAAGACTCTCTCAGATGTCTTGACTTTCAACAAATAAATTGCTAGTGGCAATTTTATTTTTAATGTGACATCATGTGCTGCTCTCCAAAACCTCTATATCCCTTCCAAAGTGAGCCGCTCCTTTTTACGGTCAACTTCTCACGTTAGAGGCGCTATTTTCTCCCAGGAATAAGTTCTTAGTTAATATGTTTTATGAAGCAATAACCACATTAACGGACATTGCTCAGCAGCACATTTTCATTTGAAAACTGTGAACACACACAAGGTCAATTAATACACTGAAGCTGTGCTTTCCATAAACACTAAGAAGTCTACCTTTGCTAAAATTAAATATTGTTTTACTATGAGCACAGCAAGGAAAATTAATACAAATGTAGAACTGCGGCAACCAGGAAGCAACACAAAAGGTGATAAAATCATGTGTGTTGTTCTCCACAGGGTAGACAAGTCATTCAGCAATTCAGAAATACAGACAAATATTCTAGATGTATTAGAACTTCTTCACAGTTGAAATTGTCAATGCCCACACTCACATACTATTCAACAGGAAAATCTTGATGGTCAGTATTGAATGATAATTTAGCTTTGTATTAACGATGGGAAGTACATTTATGTCTATATAATATACTTTAATCATATCTCTGCACCACTACCTCCCTCCAATGTCTCCTCGTGACCCCACTCCATCACCCTCCAACTTTATGTCCTCGTTTATTGTTGTTGTTGTTGTCCCTAGTAACCCTCTAAGTCCAGTTAGTGCTGCCCATTATGCACCGGGGTGTGGGGGCCGCATCCACTGAGGAATGAGAATGGATAACGGATGATAATGTGTGATTACCTACCACAATATTTCTTCAGTGAAATGTGTCTTTAAACCCTCTACAAATGTTTTCAAATAACAGAATTGAGTGTTCTTCAGGTATACTGATATGGCTGACAAGCAAGAAAGGCTAGGGCAGAGCTATGTATTCTCTACCATCATAATTAGTTCTGTGCTGTTTATCATTAGGAATCACGGAGATACCGCTCTTTTGCATTTGTGTTGAAACAGTGCCCAGAGACATATACTACATATGAAACACTGCATAATTGTGTAAGAAGAAATCAATGTCATGCCTGATTTCTAATATCCTCCCCTTTATATCAAGATCCTGGAACTTCAGCAACACAATGCTGCTTCCATAGGGCTGCAAGTCAGTCTTATCTCAAACACAGACATTATTCTTTACAACACTGAAGCCAAAGACGAACCAGGAGGATTTTGTTTCTAACCATGCAAAAGTAGAAATTGGACTTCTTGTATGAAGAGAAACCAAAGATGGTTACCAGTTTGCTGAAGAATCTATTCATATTCCTGGTGTCTGCCAGTAGGAAGAAAAGGAACAACCTTTCCCTCACCAAATCCTCTGTCCCTGCACCTTCTGCACCACACAAACACACCGTCTGCTTCCACATCCCAGCGACTTAGTGTCCATGAACTGGGCTCAGCCTGGGAATCTATTCCTACCACCAATGCCAATCTCAACCTCTACAGTTACCTGCTAAACTATCCACATTCAGAAAAAACTATTAATCAAACAGACTTCTCTTAACCTACCAACTCTTTTTTTATGAAGGAGTTGCCTTCCTCTTTTGAGTCCATCTCCCACTATGTATGCGCCACCTCTTAAAATACATACCGCAGAGAGGCCAGAGAGTTGGTATCTTCCTGTGTCCTCGATGATAAACATTTATTATTATAACCAAGAATAAAAATGTGTTCACTAAATTAATGAATAGGTATATGTTTTAGTCAGCTTTCTGTCACTATAACAAATGTCTGAAAAAACAGAAAGGCTTGTTCAGTCCCACAGTCTTTAGAGGCTTCAGTCAATGATCAATTGGCCCTTTGGATTTTGTGTCCATGGTGAAGCAGCATATCACATTGGATAGTGACAGCAGAAAAAAGCCATTTTATCTCATAGTCATGAAACAGATAGGAGGAAAAGGAACCCCCCAAAGAGCAAGCTCCCCAGCAACCTAGTGGCCACTCACCAGCCTGGTCCCTGAAAGGTTCCACCACCTCCCAACATGACAGCCTAGGGATCAAGCCTCCAACACAAAAACCTTTAGGAAACATTCAATACAAGTGTGCTTTCTGAAAGTTAAAGTTTAGCCTTTCTTTTAAATCTCATTTTCACCATTTATGAAAATTTGTAAGATAAGCCTCTCCTACTGGGGTATCACATAGGCTTAATTTTTTTCTTGATGAACCAATCACATTGTCACTTTATAAAAGCCCATTGAAGCCACCTGTTATCAATACATCTAGCACTGTGTGCTAGATATCCAAGTGTCCTCCCTGTGGCAAGATCTCATGAATTCTTGAACTGGCTTTTTACGGTTCCACCTCTCCTCCTTCTCTTCAGACTTTATTTTCCCCAGTTGTTACTCAGACTGCCTCTGCGGCAGCACCAATCCCCACTCCTAATCAACAGCTTTCATCTGTTGAGCACAAAGGAATTTGATTACTAAGAGTGTCTAAAACTGGGAAACTAAAATACACCCAATCAGGACCAGTGCCCACAGGGTAATGGCAACTTAGGACTTCAGTATTTGGAACATATGACAATTAATTTCACCATTGGCAGTCTTAGAAATGACCTCATTGGTTCTTTGATTTGCAATGCTGATCTCTACATAACTAAGATTTTATAAAAACATAACTGCTTTATATATGATCTATTATAGTCTATCCCTAAAATAAAAATAAAATACTCACTTGAGTAATGAAAAGCAGAAGTTGTTTTAAACTGAATTAAGTGGTTCTTGGTACATTCTGAAATAAGCACTCGATTTTTGTACCAATCTAATATTTGTAAAGCAGAAGATACTACTAAAATACTTTCTGTACAAATTATGCACCCATCAGGATGGGCTCAATTATGCTGTGGAGACAAACTACCTTAAATGCTCCCCGACAATATGTTCTTCTCACTCAAATAAACATAGACCGTGAACCACCTATGGGGTAAGAACACACCCTGGGACTTGACTTCCTGTGTCAGTACAGCCAGGATCCAGCTGTGGGAGAGGGACGATGTACACTGCATCCTCCTGAGGAATGATTACTCAGCGTGGCATCTTCCACCTGGCCTCATCTTATTCCCCAAAATTAGTCTTAGAAAGACTCTTAGCGTAGCTATGTTGGAAGGTGAAGAAAGAAGCCAAACCATGTGGTAAATTACAATGCAGTCTACTACAGTTCCTGTAAATGGCAGGGTACCAGACATGGGCTACCCACAAAGAACAATGACAGCACCCTTGCCCATCAAGGATGGATTGTGCCTCAGACTCTTACCATAATATTCTGGTAACCACTACCAACCAACAGCTGCTAGTAAGTGAGATAAAGCTTGCCAGTCCTTCATTAATGAGCCCATGGGGCTAATCACTGAAGGTATGATGGAGGAAGATCATTGGTTAAATAAACTGCCTTGGCCCTGATAGGTAAAAACATAGGTGGGAGGAGTAAACAGAACAGAATGCTGGGAGGAAGAGGAAGTGAGCTCAGAGACGCCATGTTCCCCTCTCCCGGGCAGACGCATGCGATGAAGCTCCGACCCAGGATGGACGTAGGTTAAGATCTTCCCTGGTAAGCCACCTCGTGGGCTACACAGATTATTAGAAATGGGCTAGTCCAGGTGAGAGAGTTAGCCGAGAAGAGGTTAGATATAATGGGCCAAGCAGTGCTTGAAAGAATACAGTGTCCGTGTAATTATTTCAGGGCATAAGCTAGCAGGAGGCCGGGGTGCTGGGGACGCAGCCCCACCGCTCGTATTACAACAGAATGGTGCCCAGACGTGTGGACAACTGAATCCACTGAAAGCCTGAGAAAGCTTGGGAAAGAGTAAAGCATGTTTTCTTGGTAGCAGCAGTTTCTCGGGTCTACTCTGCTTGCTAGAGGCAAGCAAGCACTCTCAACTAAGAGAGGCTTCCTGACTCAGCTTTAGCTGCAAAACCCTGCAGCTCATTAAGAGGTCCTGCCACGAAACACTTAAATGGTATTGAAAACCTGACTGCATGCTTGTCTGTTTTCAGCCGTAGCAGGAAAATGTTGTGTTGTTTTAAAATGCTGGCTTTGTGGGCCGTCCTGCCAGGGCAAACTCTGACTCTTTGAGGCAGGAGCTCAGCTACAGAGAGAGCATTTGAGTGTTGTAGCTTGTTTGCTGGCAGGGACCTTGAAACGCCATAGAGTTATGGCGGTAAACGTGGCTACAACCAGTACCTCAGCCATGAGGCTGGAAAGCTAAGGAATGGACTGGATTCAGCTGTCAAAGCCACAGCTTTAGTCCTACTGATATTGCTTGGTAAATTAAAGACTCATGTGGTCAGAAAAAGAGAGATATACAGTAAAGAGAGATTCAAAAACAAAGAAAATGTTTAAATGATTTACAGTGTGTTGAAAATATATGCAGACTAAAAGTTAAAGTTCTTAAAGTAAAAAACAAGAAAAAAAGGAAGAAAGAGAGTAGTTGGGTGTGGTAGGACACACCTTTAATCCCAACCTTTGGGAGGCAGAGGGAGACTGACCTCTGTGACTTCAAGGTGTGGTAGCACACGCCTTTAATCCCAATACCTGGGAGGCAGAGACAGGCGGATCTCTGAGAGTTCAAGGACAGCCTGGTCCACAGAGTTATTCCAGGTCAAAGATACAGAGAACCTGTCTCAAAAAGCAAAAAATAAAAGTAAAAATAAACAAAATAGAGGTTAAAATAAAGCACACAAAGATGGAAAATACATAGAGAATTTTGATACTGTATGCTATTATGCTCTCTTTGAATTGTTTGAATGCTGAGGAAGGAGCAACAGCTGCTAAAAGATATTTGTTTATAAATGCTGCTGAACTAATTCAACATAGATATTTTGAAAATGCCTTGACTTTGAAATTTGGATCTAAGGACATGATGCTTTGGAAAGGAGTTTCTTATTTTGTTTTCACAGAGGGTGAGAGTCTGTGGATTGCTTCCGTCCCAATTTGGTATGATAGACCACGTCCTCCTGAAAGGTTGCTGTGAACACCTTCAGAAAATTGCTTCGCTCAACTGCCAACTGAGATGAAACTAGCACACAGGTTATACCATGAAAGACCTAATTAACGACGCCCCCATTCAGCAGGAAGCAGTTTGGAGAGAAAAAACTGTGCCCATGTTCCCAAATATGGTTTATAAACGTTCTTTTACATTTAAAGGGGGATATGATATAGATATGAATAATTTGCATTAGTATAGATTTTGCTTTATTGATAGAGATTTAAGGTCAATTTTTGTTATATGTATATGTATTTCTGATCTTGATTAAGGTATTGTGATTGTGTAGTTCATTTAAAAATGTAATGTATAATTAGGAAATATAGGTTGTTAGTGGATAATCATAAGTAATAGTCAATCTTGTAGTCATGTTAGTTAGATTTTCTAGATATATAGAGATATATTTCAGTTAGATAGACATTCTTCATATCTTTCAAACACTACAGAATAGGACATTTAATGTTTTAATAACTTAGGGTTTTTCTGACAATGAGACATGTCTGCTCCTGGCAGCACCAATCTACTTCAAGAAGAAGATGGGCATCGAAGGGGCACCTTATGGAGTTTGATAGCCATTTGGGCAAGAAACTGCTCTTGCCTGGACTATTGCATAAACTGAACACAAAGAACCCGCAGAGAGAGGACTACTGAACTTGCCTAAAGGTGAGATGATCTTTCGGGGTTCCTGATTCATGAAAGAGTCTGCAAGACATTCTTCAGGACAAGCAGATAGTGACTGCCTTTGAAATTTCCTGCTTCGTGGAAATGTCTGCTGGAAACTATAGGCCTGTAGGCCGAAGATAGATGCCCCAACTGTACAAAAGAACTTTGGGTGACTGTACAGGCAGCAAGATGTCTCTGTCATTTCTAGAATTTTTGAAGTTGCTTATTTCTTGTTTACTTAGGTAATATTATATCCTTCTGGAGTCGTTGATGCAGTTGAAGAATAGATAGATAGTTATAGTTGTTTTCCTTTGTTATGATAAAAGATAATGTAGATATAAATATTGTAACTGTAATTCTTACTTGATAACTGTTTTGTTATATGTAATTTTGCTATGTTAAAGTTAAAGCCTTCCTGAAAATCTTGACTACAGACACGAAAAAAAGAAACCAAGAAAGACTACAGGACAGGTGACCTATATGATGACCTCTCTACTATGGGAACAGCTCTGAGACTGAATGAGACATGATAAATCTTGTTGGCTACAGAGTTCTTATAATTTATTATTGCATGACATCCTTTCACATGAATAGATAGAATTTTATATTATAGTTTGGTTATACAATCAAAACAGACTTACAAAGTTGACAGATGTCCTTTACTTGCTCAAACATAGAACAAAATACCATCTTTAGCTGACTTGTGTACAACATACATTCCATACTTAACACCAGTGCAGATACATATGTTACCTTTAAAATTTGTGTGTTTTCAGAAAAAAAGAACCAGACACCAATAAAGACAAGTAGCCCAGGTGATCCAGCCTCAAAATGTCTCTGTTGCAGTTTCCTCAAGATTCTGCATACATAACAACTTCAAAGCAGCTGTGATTGGCCAGCCTCCCAGACTATCCAGTCAAGATTTCAGATAAGCTCTACACTTCCCCATCACACAGAGACCAAATTATTATCATCATTATCATGATTGTTGTTGTTGTTGTTGTTGATATACAGCTAGTTCTCCCAGGACTTGATCATTATCCAAATTTTCTCAGGGTCTTCTAAAAATGCCATTGCTGCCAAATAGCAGGAAGCAGTCTAGAAAACATGATACCCACATTCCCAAGAGGTAGGGTGGGTGGGTTTTGGACATTTGGATGTTTAGCATCATTTAATGGAGTTGGTTATATTGTTATTGATGATTATCAGGGAAAAAAAGCTGAACAAAGAAGAATAGATTCTGGGATCTTTTTCTGAAGGGAAAAGGGGAATATAGACAGATTTCTGAAGGAATAAAAGAGTGGATTATTGAGTCTACTTTTGAACAAGCACTAGTCTCAAATATTTTACATTGGTATAGATTTTATATATTGATACAAATTTAAGGTTATTTTGTGATATTGTACATATGTTTCTACTCTTGCTTAAAGTATTGTACCTATGCAGTTCATTTAAAAATTCAATGTAAAGTTTTAGTCTTTGAAAGCTATTTAGGATAATAAAGACAGGTTAGGTTAGTAATTAGTCATCTATAACAATCAAACTTATAGTTTTGTTCAGTATGTTTTCAAGGACAAACAGATATATTTTAGACAGATAGGTGGTCTTCAAACACTTCAGATACCTACAGAATATGGCATTTAAGATGTTTTGATAACATATGGCCTTTCATGACAATGAGACACATATGATCCTGGCAGCACCAATTTACTTCAAAAAAGAATGATGGACATTGAAGAACTTCCACATGGAGTTTTCTTTCAACATGGCAAGAAATTTCCCTTGTTTTAACTGCTGACAGTATATTATACAAATTAGACAAGCAGGACACAAAAAAAGGCAACTGTCAAACTTTGTCAAAATAAGGGAGGACAGTCCTTCAAAATTCCTGATTCACAGAAAAGTCTGTAAGATATTCTAGACCCATAGAGCAAAGATGGATATCCCAACATTATAAATGAAATTTGGAGTGACTGTCCAGGAAGTCATATGTCTCTGTCATTTCTTAGTTTTGCTCTACACTTCCTATTTACTCAGGTAATATATCCTTCTTGGATCTCTGATTGAGTTAAAGAGAAGACAGTTATAGTTACAGTTTTCCTTGTTACCAAATTCAAAAAAGAAACTTAAGAGATGTAAAATTTATAAGGTTAAGAAACATAAAAGCTTAATTTGCTTATCTAAGAAGAACATTTTAGGTCTAAAAAGATAGTTTAGGGTGGTAATACAAGTTATAACAAAAATGATTAGGTATAAAACTTTAAATTCATCAAGATAAATTAATAGAGTATTTTCTCCAAATATGCCAAATACAAAGGACTGGACACTGTGAATGTAATTCTTACCTGACAATTGTTCTTATTGTATATAGTTTTACTATGTTAGAATTAAAACATTTCCTTTTTATTTAGACAGAAAGGGGGAAATGTTATGGAATATTTGTACTCTGTATGTGTGAAGATATACTGCTGTGATTAGTATAATAAAAAGCTGAATGGTCAATAGCTAGGCAGGAGGTAAAAGTAGGACCTCTGGGCAGAGAGAGAAAAGAGGAGGTGCATGAGAGAGATGCAAGGAGACACAGAGGAAGCAGGATATAACAGAACATATATTAATAATAATGGGTTAATTTAAGTTATAAGAGCTAGTGGAACAAGCCTAAGCTAATGGTCAAGCTTTCATAATTGATAAGAAGTCTCTGTGTTGTTTTCTGTGAGCTGGCAGCTGATGAAAATCTTACTACATAGCATAATAAAATTTTCATATCATTTTGTCATTTAGGACATTCTAAAGAAAAACAAAGGTCACTTGAACACAAGCATTGGGCTATCATGGCAGCTAGCCTGATAAGTAATGAGCTACTATATCTGAAGAGTACACTGTGCGGATACACCAGGCAAAGGGATGATTCCCCGTTTAAGCAGGCTCGTATAGGGCAAGATCTTATTTACCTGGAATCACCACAGTCTAAACTCTTAAGAATAAAAATAGAATTTTCCACTTAATAGTTTCAGACCTCTGCTGATGAAAGGTAACAAAATCATGGGAAACAAAACTAAAACTAACGGGGACAGGGAAATGACTACACATCCGCTCAGATGCCCTGCAGACACTTCAGATGCAATGTGATAAAAATAATTGCATCACTCTTTCCTCTCAAAAGATGTGGTCCTCTCCAAAGTCCCAACACCATCCACCCAGTTCATCCCAACTAAAAATCTAGATAGATTTGCTCCCTTTCTCTTTTCTACACCCCCAAAACCAACTCCATCTTCTGACTATCTTGAACTTGACCACATACTTCCTCCTCCTCTCACAGCCTGGGCTCAGCTTCTATCGTTTCTCTGCTAATTTACCTAAAGGAGTCCTGGCTGGATACAAGGAAACAAGCTGATACTTCACAACTGGCTAAGAAGCCTTTAAATGCCTATGTGGGCTAGGATAAAGCTCAGTGGGTGAGTGCTTGCTAGGCATCTTGAGGCACTAGGTACAATTTCAAGTTCTTTAAAAAATTATTAAATTAAAATAAAAAAAATAAGTCTACAAATGTGAGTCTATTACTGTTGAAGGGTGCCATCCTTACAGTTGCTCAGTTTTAACACTGTCCTGTGAGAATAAGAAAATCTTTTTTTTTATTAAAGATTTCTGTCTCTTCCCCACCTCCGCCTCCCCTTTCCCTCCCCCTCCCCTAATCAAGTCCCCCTCCCTCATAAGCCCAAAGAGCAGTCAGGGTTCCCTGCCCTGTGGGAAGTCCAAGGACCACCCACCTCCATTCAGGTCTAGTAAGGTGATCATCCAAACTGCCTAGGTTCCCACAAAGCCAATAGGTGCAGTAGGATCAAAAACCCATTGCCATTGTTCTTGAGGTCTCAGTAGTCCTCATTGTCCTCGAACATAGAATAAGAAAATCTTAAAGGTTTTTAATGTAGCTGTAGCATTTTAACAAATGAAAAACAAAGACACAAAGAATCAAGAATCTTAGGTCTATTTTATATTTTTCCACTACCATGAAATGAAGTATGGGGCTATCATGAATCTACTTTACCAGCCCAAAACAAAACCTTTCATTTCTTTATCCAATTAACTATCAGGTATCTTCACCTTCTCTGAAATAGTTCCTAAATTCACTCACTTATCCCCATCTCTCCAACTGAGATTCCTATCTCATTCTTGAATTATGACTAAGAATATTAATTTTTCTCATCTTGTATTTGCTAACAATATTTTTATCCATAACTAATTTAATCTGATGGCATGTCATTCTTCTAATTTGTTAAGGTCAATTTCAATTTTTTCCTAATTTACAGTATCAGAAACTCCATGAAATCTGAAAATTGGATGAGTTCTGATCTCTATTTTTAATCGAGTTACCCACAGACATATTAAGCAGAAGTGGTCCCTAGGTGCTACTGCTGGCCACGTAAACCTTTGACTATGGAAGCCACAACACATGTTCTATGGCTGTGACATCCACTCACCCACTCACACATCATTACTAGGCTCAGAGGAGAACACCAACTACACAGACTTAAGATACACATAGTCAGTATGGCCTCACTGCTTGCCAGAGTTACAGAGGAAGCAGCTAGATTCCTCTAATGTCATTGAGTTTGTGCAAAACTCAGTAGGTTGCTCTTTCTCTATAAATGACAGTAAATTAGTTAATGATTTGTTCTGCTATCTCCTCGTGTATTTGTGGTTAGTTTCATTTGTCTTTCCTGTCCACAGGCCCTCTCTCCTGACAGTGTGATTTTTTTTAAGCTAGTCATGCTATTTAACAAAATTTAACTCTCTTTATTTCAATAAGTGAAGAAGAATAATAGTGGCTTGCCACCAGGGTAGCACCTGCGGGCTCCCCCAGCACTCAGTGTGTATTGTCCCCCCCCCAGCACTCTGCGAGCATCACTAATACAAACAGTTTCCACCCTTCAAAGACTTTTTAACTCTTTTTCTATTTTGACTGTCTTTAGTCTCATCAAAACTGGGAACGGGTCCAGGCCCTTCACATCTGATATCTCTTATAAAGAGTGAATTGAGTAAGACATTAAAGCCCCTGTCTTTTCGCCAGTTTCTGTTATCAGTTTTCTAGGCCTGTCCATCAGGGACCCATGCCAAGCAATCGGTGAAATTATATCACAACAAAGTCCTTCCAGAACTTGAAGGAATGAGCCCATGTGTACAAGATCCAAGGTAGGCTTACGGTGTTTCTCTCTGATGTGGGGAAAGTTTATGACAGAAGAATGAGCAAGATATGAATATTTTTTTTAGTTTAGCATGTTTGGATTTGGGTTCTTGGACCCACATATAGCTACTAAAAGGGGGAAAATGCAACAAGGTTATCTTCTTTAATTAAAAAATAAGGCCACCCTTTGTCTCATTTTAAAGCCATTAAATTAAGATTCTTTATTTTCTAGTATCTTCTCCTTTGACTATATCTTTTTGACAATTCTGAGGATAACTACTTGGCAATGATGTACACCATAATACCAATGTCTACAAGTGCAGAGATACACGAGGCTTCACAGCAGAGACCTGTACGTTAGACGGAACTTCATAATCTCTCCGAGCTTGCTTATGTCTCTTCTACCTTCACACAGCACATAAGAAGTCAGCGCCTCCAAGCCAAACTCATCAGCCCTTCTCTCCGCACTGGGCAGAATCCACTGCTGTCCCCACAGCTTCTAAACTCTAAACAAGCACTGAAGAATGTTTCCATGTTGCCACATTTGCTAAGATGTTGAAACTAGAGAAAGAATGTACATCTAGATATGTTCAAATGTCTTAGGCGCATCCTCCAGGGCTAAGGGTTTTGATAGAGTCAAGCAAGAAACAGCACTGTGTGGCCAGTTCAGTTCTTGCATCCACAAATGTCTATCATGGTCAAATATTATCAAGTTCACTCACTGGAAGAAAAGGAAATACTTTTCATAAAACAAAAGAATACACTTGTAAAAATGCCTCAGCCGAAGAGCTAGACTTGGGGGACAGCTTCCTAAGACTATAGCATATATTGCTCACACTTCTTAAGCAAATGACCTTCCTTTACACAGAAATCTTTTCTTGTTTCATGGAACCTGCAAACATTGTGTTATTTCTCTGAAGGACTTTCCATTCTGGAGTTTCTCCAGAAATCTTATTTCTGTGAGGTTTGATACATTAAGTATCATTGCTGGACTTCATTTATTTCTATGACTGACGTGAAGTCAGTTTGAAATGTTCCTTCCTGGAAGTCAATCTGGTAGTGGCGCTGATGCTACAACTCCATGAAAGGCTGTATCTATCTCAAATTCTAACCTTCATGTTGAAAGTACAAGTCATGGAACCAAAGAGAGCAGCTGGAATGAATGCACATGTGCACAGAGAGGCTAACAGTGTGTATATGCATGTGTGTATATGTTCATGTGTGTGAATATATACATGGAGGACAGATATTGATGCTGGGCATCTTCTTCAATCAGCCAGGTACTGATGCTGGGTATATTCCTCAATCACTTTCTGCTTTATTTTTGTGAAATAGGGTCTTTCTCTGAATCCAGAACTCACCGGTTCTGCTAAACCAGTGGCTAGAAAACTCCAAGGATCATCCTTTCTCATCCCCCCTAGTCCTGGGATTACAAGCATTGTATGCCCCCACACCTGATCTTTTATATGGTGGGGAATCCAAATTTAGGTCCTCATGAAGTAGCAAACACTTTACTGAGACATCTTCCCCCCTGTAATTTAATTTTCTTAAAAGCCTCCACACTATTTCAATAATGGCTATACTACTTTGCATCCCCATCAGCACTGTATAAGGAAGAGATCCCTTCTTGACACAGCCCCACCAACTCTTGCTATCTTTTTATTTATTTTGTATAGTACTCATCCAGGTTGATGTGTAGTAACATCTTCTGTAATTTTGATTTGTATTTCCCTGGTGACAGCAACACCTACTATTCTCCATACATTTGCTAACCATTTGAACAACATGCTTACCCACAATAACCAAGATACAGATCAAGCTAAATGTCTATCAACAGATAAAGAAAATGTGGTACATGCACACAACAGAGGATTGTTCAGACATAAAAAGGATGAAATTTATAGCAACATGGGTGAACCCAAAAGACATTTTATAATGAGAAATAAACCAGACACAGAAAGATACCACATGATCTCACTCAGTCCATTAATCAAAAAATGATCTCATGGACGTAGGGTAAAATAATGATTACCGGGGGTTGGGGTTGGGATTGGGAGTAGATGAGAGGAGGCTGATCGACCCCCACAAGCTGTTGGAGGAAGAAGGCTGCTTGTTTGTTTCCTGGCCACCCAGCCCTGAAATAATCACACAGAAACTATATTATTTAAATTACTGCTTGGCCCATTATCTCTAGCTTCTTATTGACTAACTCTTACATATTAATTTAACCCATTTCTATTAATCTGTGAATCAGCATGTGGCTGTGGCTTATGGGCTAAAGTTCCTGCTTTTGTCTCCAGCAGGGCTACATGGCTTCTCTCTGACTCTACCTTCTTCTTCCCAGCTCCAGTTTCAGGTTGGTTTTCCCCGCCTAGCTAAGTTCTGCCCTGCTATAGGCTCAAAGCAGTTTCTTTATTAACCAATGGTATTCACAGCATACAGAGAGGAATCCCACATCAACAAGTCAGACTTACATAGGAGTGTTAAGCTCTCCTGCTCCTGTGTATAGTATGATATGAGTGACCATAGTTAATAAATCTCATATGTGTTTGGCCATTTCAAACTGCTAGAAGAAGGGTGTTGAGTGGTCTTATCCAAAAGAGATGGGAAATAGGGGCCTGAGACATGGCTCAATAAGTAAGAGTTGCACAGGTTAAAAAAAAAAAAAGCTGCACAAGCCTGACGAGCCAGGTTCAATTCCCAAACCCACACAAGAAGCTGGCTAATGTGGGCTGCACCTGTCACCCCAGGGAGTTATCAGGAAGCACATAAGCCAGCTGACCTGAATAACTCAATGCAGCAACAGAAAGCAGACTCTGCTTAAAATCAAGGTGGAAGAAAGGAACTGAGTCATAAAATGTCGTCCTGTGACCGCCATGCCTATGTTATGGCACACACGGCCTGCACTCACACACAAACGTACACATATACTTACAATCCAAAACTAAAAATAAAAAACCTTAGTGAAGGGTGGAATCTTAGGTCAGCGTGAGAAAGGTGTTGAGAAGTTCTGAGGGGACAGACACTTAGAAAACCTTCTAGAGCGACCTGGAATTGAGAGCGCGTTTTTACTGGGCGTGCTTGCTTCCTCGCTTCAACCACCATCCCTTTCTGCTCTGTCCCTCCACTCCAGAACCATCTGCCTGTGGCAGCAGCAGAAGACAGCAAAGCGCGACAACGAAGAACAAATATGTCAGGGGGGGAGTGGTAAAGACCGGAAACCGGAGCGGTGAGCCCACTGTGAAGAGAGGCGGAACTGGAGATGCGGTGGTGGTTGACATGCTGTCATTGCCCGGTAGGGTCCCCAGGACGGAGCTTAAGCAGACACAAACTCAGCCCCTGAAGCTGCCTCCTGGACGACAAGGGAGGCGTGAGATGAGGAAAAGCTCACTTTCTGTATTGAACCTCCTCTAAGGATCAATGTGGCCAGTGATGCCACTGGAGACTGTGTTGGTGTCCATGGTCCATGCTGCTGCCCCAGGCCAGGATAAAGCCTGAGATCCACGTCTGTACCATGGTCTGATATCTGGTGATGCCGCTAGGCTTTGCTGCCTCAGGGCGCCATGCTGGTGTGAGTGGCATGTGTGACCACCTGAGACCATATCAAAGCTCATGGCGCATGCAGCCACTGAGGGCCATGAGCAGGTCAGTGATCCTGATACGGCCAAGGACGGATGTACACGGTATGGGCTGTCAGCTGAATTCATGCTAACATTCATGAGAGTGGGAAGGCGCCCCTTACCAGCCTACGGCTCTGTAGTGCAGGCGGTGGTGTGGGTGCAGGAGAGCTGGCCCTAGCCCATTCCAGCCACCCCACGGCTCTCCTCAGTTGATGGCTTCTGGTGTGGATGCAGGCAGAGAAACACTCATTCTCCCTTGGAGGGCTGGCCACTAGGAATTTGACCACGCTCCAGTGAATATATGAGCAACATAAAGTGGACATTTTTGTGGGAGAAGAGGGGTCACAGGGGAAGAAAGGCTGGGAGGTTGGGCAGTCAGGGTGCATAATGTGAGATTTCCAAATCATCAGTAAAAATAGTAATTAAAAAACTATTTCTCAGCTTACAGTTATCGAAATACACTTACATTTTCCCTCAGACTCCTCTACTTTGGCAGTTCTCACCCACAAGTTTTCATTTCTTTATTGCTCCCAAATCAATTGTATAATCATTATTCACTGCATTCTCCTGAATGAAACAGACTCAGCGACTCTTGAGGCTTCCATTTCCAAGAGCAAGAGGCTGGTCCTGATTTCTGTACTGCTTAAATGTGTCACACAGTACACGGTCAGGCTCTGGACTCTGCTGGACTACACTGGTTATATCATTCCCAAGATTTATAAACGGGCTTCCACGGAAAGCAACAAGAAGTGCAAAAGAAATGGACACAGAAAGGCTAAGGCTGGGTCGGTCCCTGATGAAATTGGAGTGGAAGCTGCCCCAAAAGCAAGGGTTTTATTCCCAATAACTGAAATTTATTGGCATTTCCCTGAAATAGGACAGGGGCTGCCCAATGAAGGAAGACACTGGACTTTTTATGGCCGTTAATAGGCACGGCTGTATGAGACCAATGGCACGTACCAGTCACCTGCAAACAAATTCTCTCCCTTGCTTAATGGTCTAGACAAGTGTCGAGAGTTAATTCACAGAGCCACATAAAACGAACATCTGTGATATCTTTTGAATCTCAGCTTCTTCTGTAATCCCGGTAGCTACACACTGATAATGACAATGATCTAAACATGGACAGCTATTGCAGAAAGCAGAAATCAGGAAGGACCTGTCAGCTGAGTAGAGGCAAGGAAGGAAGGGAGGGAGAGAGGGAGGGAGGGAGGGAGGGAGGGAGGGAGGGAGGGAGATAGATAGATAGATAGATAGATAGATAGATAGATAGATAGATAGATAGATAGATAGATATTACAGGCAGGCAGGCAGATAGATAGAGCTAACTCTGCAGGTTCCTCTTCGGTTAAGAGAACAATTCACAGTTACACACACTAAAACATACACATACATAAATACCCTCACACACACCCATCAGTCACACACATGAAAGCCCTCACATACACCCATCAGTCATACAGACACACATGAATACCCTCACATACACCTGTCAGTCAGACACACTAACACACACACATGAATGCCCTCACATACATTTATCAGCCGCACACACTAACACACACACACATGAATGCCCTCACATACACCTGTCAGTCACACACACTAACACACACACATGAATGCCCTCACATACACCCGTCAGTCACACACACTAACACACACACACATGAATGCCCTCACATACACCCGTCAGTCACACACACTAACACACACACACACATGAATGCCCTCATATACACCTGTCAGTCACACACACTAACACACACACACATGAATGCCCTCACATACACCCGTCAGTCACACACACTAACACACACACACATGAATGCCCTCACATACACCCGTCAGTCACACACACTAACACACACACACACACACACACACACATGAATGCCCTCACACACACTCAGAGGGTAGAAAGGAAAGGAGCCATTTCCATTCATTCACAGAAAAGACAGTAACTCAGAACTATGGCTTCCCCTCGTACAGTTTAGGGCTCTTCAAGCACACATCAAGTGATCAATAAACACTTACTGAAAATAAAGAACCAAATTTAATCACCCAATGATTACACAACACAGCTGCCTTTGGTTTCCAAACAGGATTGTGAAAGAATTTTCCAACCATTCTTTTATATTATTATTATTATCTTCTCATCAATTACATCCTGACTGCAGTCCCCGCCCCACCTTTCACCCCCACCTTCCCTCTCTCTCAGATCCTCCCTCCATCTCCCCTCAGAAAAGAGCGGGCCTCCTAGGGACGTCAGCCAAACATGGCATAATATGCTACTATAAGACCAGGCACATACTATCAAATCAAGGCTTGATGAGGCAACCCAGTAGGAGAAAAGGGGTCCAATATAGACAAAAGAGCCAGGTACTGCCTGCGCTCCTGCTGTTAGGAGTCCCACAAGAACACCAGGCTACTCCGCCATAGCATATACACAGAGGACCTAGGTCAGACCTTACAGGCTCCCTGATTGCTGTGAGTCCCCATGACTCAGCTGATTCTGTGGGCTGTGTTCTCACGCTGTCCCTGACCCCCTTGGTTCCTCTGATCCTGCCTCCTCCCTGAGCTTAGCCTAATGCTTGGCTATGGGACTCTGTATCTGGTCACTTGCTGGGTGAAGTCTCTGGTCTCTTTGTTGAGGAGTCTGCTGGGCTGTAGTCCCAGAACACTCTGCAGGCAGTGGAAGCTATAGGTTTGTAGCTGGGTTGGGGTTCCAATTCCTCCACCTGAGGCCTTGATTGGTTACAGAAGCTGGCCTGCTTGTTCAGCTCCATGTCTCCCATTACTAGGGGTCTTTGCTAGGGTCACTCTCTTAGTGTCCTTTGTATTAGGTACTATATCACCCCTGAAATGGGTGTGGACCGTAGCATGATTCCCTTTACTTCACAGTTGGTGTCCAGTTACAAGTGAGTACATGCCATGTTTGTCTTTTTGGGTCTGGTTACCTCACTCAGGATGATTTTTCAAGTTCCAGCCATTTGCCTGCAAACTTTAGTAAGTCATTGTTTTTGGATTTTTTTTTAGCCACTGAGTAATACTCCATTGTGTAAATGTACCACATTTTCTTTATTCATTCTTCAGTTGAGGGACATCTAGCCAACCATAAGCGGTAAGAAGCTGTCTAGACATAAACGCTAGCATTAAAATAATTTCCTATCGCTCCATTCTCTTTTTCAGTAATCCCTTTCTTCCCACTCAGTCCATGAAGATGAATTCAAGTCACCTAGTCCCTCAGGACTGTTTCAGAAAAGCACAAATAACATATTATCAAAATAAAATGTATATGGAAAGTATCTGATAGACTCCCCTTGGACGGCTTCCTCCAAACCCTCTGATCAGTTGGCGACTTGAGTATTTGGCTTTCTCAAGCCAACTGCTTTAGCGAAGACAGCGAAGTGTCACAACCCTGCCGTTTCCATACATGTTAAGAAGGGCCTATCACATGGCATGAACCCGCTGTGAAGCAAGGGTGAGGGATTCAGAGATCTTTGGTCCTTCCCTCCCTGCCTTCTCTCTCATCCTTCGCGTCCTCCCCCTGTCTGGTGCCAGCCTGCGTTCTGTCCCTTCACACCAGCCCGCCATCACTATTCCTGCCATCTGGAGTCAGTTTTCAGGATCTCTGTCTCATCAACTCTAAAATATCATCTGAAAGCATATGTTCCCCCACAGCTACCCCTTGCAATTTCCTCTCTGCTTTTATTTATTTCATCCTGACTTCCTTTTGCTCTGAAAAACTCATCTGATTCGTTTTAGAAAACTGCTCTACAAAGGGATAGGCCTGCCCGGGAGAGGAAAGGCGGTGGCCTCCCCGCCTGGAAATAGATCACGGGAGTGCTCAGCACGTGGCCTCCATCTTATCTCCTAGCGAGATGGAGCAGGCCGCTGGACAGTGACGTTGAGATGGCCTCTGAGGCTGCCAAGCGTTATCCAGCAAATCCAACAGAGACGCCAACCTGGCCCCTTCTTGAACACCTTTATTATAAACCATAACAACCAAAAAAAATTTTTTTTAAGAATTTTTATCATTGTCAGCAAGAAGACTGGGGGAAAAATTAAGTATCATTCAATCCTATTTCCCTTCAAAGCATACCCAACAGGCGCTGTAGATTTACCTCTATAATCAAGTGTTTGCCTAACCAGCACAAAGGTCTGAGTTCCGGCCTCAGCACCAGAAAAGAAAGGGGGGTTGGGGTGCTGTGAGAACCAAAACCTGGGCTAGAAACAAAACAAAAGGAAACAAATGAAATGAAAACAAGCCACCCTCTCTCCCAACACAGAGGGAACAAAATGTGCTTCAACAAATTCTGAACACAAATTCTTCAAAACTTCCCTTTCCAGAACGCCCAGCTATCTCATTGGATGGACTCTTACTCTCCCTAATTAACCCCTGTGCTGGTGGTGGTTACACCCTTTGAATTCCTCCCCAGAAGCATTTATTAGTCATGCGTGGGATGCTGGGCTCTGGACCATTCTCCACCATCCGCCGGCTTTTCTGCGTGGGATGCTAGGCTCTGGAGTGTTCTCCACCATCCGCCTGTTTCTTTTTGTTTTTGTTTTTTTGTGTTTTTGGTTTTTGTTTTGTTTTGTTTTTGCGTGGGATGCTCAGCTCTGGACCATGTGTTTTTCTGCACAGTGCCTCTGATTGTGTTTCTTTCACCTGATTTGCTTTTCTCTCTTTATTTCCCCTCAGCCCAGCAAAGAAGCTGAGAAATGAGGATCTCTCCAACTCTGCTCCATTGTCAGCTCAGCGGCTGCCGCACTTGTTCAGAGCTGGAAGAATCCATGTTGCTAAGCAACCCTTTTGCACCCCATGTAAAAGATAAAAAGCAAGATGCCTGGTTCTAAGGACAAGGCATTCAGCTTCCTTGTGAACTCTGGGAGGCCCGAGCTGCATGCATTGACGGAGGAATGTAGATTCTCTTAATGCAGGGCTTGGAGAAGAAACTTTGTAAATTATTTCTTTTGAGGTTTAGATCTTTTCTGATTTTCACCAAATTAAATATTACCTGATGGGCAAAGGAACCATGCACAAACCCTTAGTTTGGGTTTCTGGAGACTGATTTTGTCACCTATATCCGGGCAGGACGGAGCTGCTTCTCTGCAGGTCCATTCAGGCCTCAGTTTCTTCCTCGTAACAGTAGATCAGCTGCTTCACAAAATCATAAGAAAAGGGTTTTAATATCCCAACAGCATATTAATCAGCAATGACTTGGTCAGCATCAGTGGAATGCTGACCAACTCCCTGTGACCTTCCTCTTTGGGTACTTGGGTTTTTTTTTTCGTTTTTGTTTTCATTTTTGTTTGTTTTTCAGAGGTCCTATCACCCTGCATCAGCCTCAAATGGAACTTTCTGTAGTTCTCAGAGATGATGTTAGCAGTCAAAGAAGCAACTTCTCAAGGGGAAAAAGTATCATCTTTATTTTTAGATCTGAAGCACGGTTGGACACAGCTTGTTGATAGGGTGGACAGCTGGACCTGCCCTGTCGTCACTGGGCTCAGGACCTCTGTGCTTCTTTCTGATGGAGGTGAGAAATGAATGATTGGGGGGGGGGGGCAGTATCCCCAGAGCAGGGAACTCTCAGTAAAGTGCAAGACCTGAGCCCCTGCCCTGTGGAGCTCCTTCCCCAAAGCCAGGACTACTACTCAGCCTACAACATCTGTTCTCAGCTCTTCCATGCTAAGGCTTCAAGCTCAGCACTAGATGCTCTCAAACAGATAAAAAGATACCATGATATACATACATCAGTGAGTTTTATTCACCCATAAAGAAGAACAGAATTATATCATCTCCAGAAAAACAAATGAAGATGAAGATCATAAAGTTGGACAAAACAAACCAGACCCAGATGAAAGACAAATGTCACATCGTATCACTTTTATATCACTGGAGCAAAGTAACCAACAGAAGCCAGGGGAAAGATTCACTGGGACTCAGAGAATCAGAGAAACACTGCCTATCATGACATGCCAGAGTGGCTCAGTGCATGTAGACGGGAGCATACAGCAATCACTGTACACAAAGCGGCAGACAGGAAACAAAGCAAGGCCCACACAAGGGGCTAGCATAACCTGCAGAAGCCCTCCCCTAGTGTCCTACTTCTACAGCCTTGAAAGCCCCTGCAAAACAGCGTCACCACATGGGAAACGCGAAACAGTGTCCACAGCATGAGCCTGTAGGGAACACTTCAGATTTGAACAATAGCGTGTTTTCTCTCGTGTGCAGATCTGTGTGTGTGTGTGTGTGTGTGTGATATGACATAAAAGTAGAAGGGAAACTTCCTGGGAAGAGGAAGGGGATGAATGGGAGGGGCCAAGACAAGAGATGATAATGAAGAGTAATATGGTCAAAGCACACAATAATGAAATATGAAGCCCACAATTTTGTGCAATGAATGTATGCAATAGAACAAAACTAAAACAACTGCAGACCCAGGCCACTGGGAGCTTACACGGCCAAGCAACAGATATGATCAAAACAGCCTTTTCCTATAAGAGACCTGAGAGGACCAGTGAAGATGACCCAGAAAACCCTACAAATCAAGGGCTTCACTTTAAGAATGCCCGTGAAACTTCCTAGGCTACTCATGACATGCATGTTTGAAAAGTTACCAAGTACCTGACAGATGTGATGTGCACCATTCTGGCAGTGTAATGGTAGAATCAGTAGTTGCACCCAGACTGAACAGTGGGGAGAACACGGGGGCAGTGACCCAAAAAGGCAGCTGAATTTTTGCTGCACATGCTTTAAAATGCAAAGAGTTTAGGTATAGATTTTCTAATCACTGAACATATGCAGATGAGCAAAGAACCTAAGATATGCCCTCACACTTACAGAGCTCATGGTTGGATTAACCATGCATGAGCTCCCCCATGACACTGAGACGATTCTTACCCAATCCAAAGCTGGTAGAGGGGGCTACAAGAAGAAGATCTCCCTAAAGAAACTGAAGAAATAAATACTTATGGCATGGGAATAAATTCCGCATAAAATAAATGCAAATAAAAGTAAAAAAATTAAAACCAACAGTCTAGCCAAGTGGTGGTGGCACATCCCTTTAATCTCAGCGCTGGGGAGGCAGAGGCAAGTGGATCTCTGTGCGTTCAAGGCCAGCCTGCTCTACAGAGATAGTTCCAGGATAGCCAGGGATACACAAAGAAAAACTGTCTTAAAAACAAACAATCAACAACAAACAACAAGACCAGGCTAGAGACGCAGAAACGACTGTGGCAATTCTCTAGGGCTGGCTCTGGAGCATCCACTTTTTCATCTTGTCAGAAGACAGGACAGAAACAACTGTGAACCATCTGTATAGGGACAGAGGCAGGAATGGTGGAGGAGAGAAAAGTATGGGGGGGGGGACATGAGTCCTGTATTAGTTACTTTCCTATTGCTGTGATAAAACACCTTGACCAAGGTAGCCTACAGGAGGAACTCATTTGGCTTTGGTGCCAGAGGGCTAGAGAGTGTGATGGCAGAACGAAGGGGTGATGATGTGAGCATGAAGTCAAGGGCTCACATCTTGAACCACAAGCAGGAAGTAGAAAGTGCACTAGAAATGGCAAGAGGCTTTGAAGTCTCAAAGCCTGCCCCCAGTGACATACTTCCTCCAGCAAGGCCACACCTACTTAAGCCTACCCAAACAGTATTACCAACTGCGGACCAAGTATTCAACCATCTGAGCCTATGTGGCCATTCTCATTCAAGCTATTACAGGTCCCTTAAGACTTCAGAGCAAAGCAACAATGAAGGCTCGGGCTTAGATGCCAGAGAAAACACATCTGCCTTGCCTGAGCCATTGCTTGACTTCAATAACTTATAACCAAGTTCAGATCCTAAAAAATATGGACTCTCATAATTCATATTGTACCTCAGAAGTTTTCTCTAACCTGGGAAGTGTTAACCCTGCCAACAAAACAGTGTCCAAAGGAAACTTTAAATACGTTAAATAAGTAGGAGTCGTAAGGCGATCTGCCACTCTCAGTCCATCTTTCCATTGTACCAAGAAAGTGAAGTAGTTCTCATCTATAATTCAGATTAGGAAACATCATGCTTCCGAGCAGCCCGCATCTATTCACTGAGCACCGCTGTGTACAGGGACTTTTTCAAGACAGGGGAAGCCAAAAAGATGCCTAGGACAAGCTGCTCTTCTGGAACATTCTCATGGGGTGATCGTCAGATACAGCACTGTCTTAAAGGTTTATGCTAATGATAAGGTACTCTCTCGGACAAACCTCTTTACTGCTCTGTGATAAAGATCATCCCTAAGGTCTCATCCACTCTAAATGCGTATGTGAGGGTGTGCACGCACACTCACGGTCTGTATATATGTTCATATCAGTGTGTACATATGTGTGACGGCCAGAGGTTGGCACTGTGTCCTCCCCAGTTTCACTCCATCTTATATTTTTCAGACAAGATCTCTCACTAAATCTAGATCGCAACACTTCATGTAGGCTGGCTGAACAGTAAGTTCCAGTGACTAGGCTGCCTCTCCCCTCTCAAGTGCCAGGATTATAAGAATGTGTCACCAGTCAGCAGTTTGCACAGGAGTTTGGGATCCAAATCCAGGTCACTATGATTGCACTCTGGGCATTTCCATGGAAGAGCCACCTCCCCAAACCTGCCCATAACTATTAATACATTACCTCAGGATCTCCAAAACATAAATTAGCATCCTTGGCTCACATACAGTCTAACTTTACTGTCACAATTCAGCTTTTAGTTATAATGAGGTATGATTGACATACAATATAATGTATATGTTTAAAGTACACAATTTAACAAATTTTGATATCTGTATTACCATAAAACTAATACCACAAACAAGATAATAAATATCTCCACATCTCAGGTCTCTTTGTAATTCATTCCTTTTCCTTTCCCATTAACCCAAGACCAGGGCTCCACCAATATGCTATCTATTGCTATACATAAATTTGTGTTTTCTAGAATCTGTCTGAAATAGAATCGTATGGTATGTACACATGACAGGTTCCTTTCACTCAGTATCATCAGTTTGAGCTTAATTCCTGTTGTTGAATGAATTGAGTATTTTGTTGTTAAGAAGTACTACATTGTTTGGAAATGCCAAAATCCAATCACCTGTTGATGAACATT
Organism: Neodon shergylaensis; assembly: GCA_025134845.1. Lineage (NCBI taxonomy): Eukaryota > Metazoa > Chordata > Mammalia > Rodentia > Cricetidae > Neodon > Neodon shergylaensis. Next base: position 5,827,365 of record JABTXL010021644.1, read on the forward strand.
ACGGTGGCTTCCAGTTTGGACTATGAAAAAATAAAACTGGTATAGACACTACCATGAAAATCTGTATTCACAGATATTTATATACATTTTTATTTCTCTGGGATAGCCATCTTAGAGTAGAATCTGATATTTTAGTTTCCACAAAAGTATTTTACGTATTGTTTGTTCCATGTATATATTGCAGCAACAGCGTGAGAGCTCCAGTTGCTTTGCATCCGGCCTCTGGTGTCCTCAGCCTCCTCAACATCAACTGTGCTAACAGGACTGCAATGGAACCCTAGTATGACTTTATTCTGAGTATACCTAGTGACTGAGGATGGTGGAAAGGATGTTTTTTCAGTCCTCCTGCCACTTTTGTTGGATTTTGTTCTTAATATTGAGTTTTAATAGTGTATATGTGAAGATATTCTGATATATAGTATCTGATATGTATCTTATATATCAGAATATATATCTGATATGTATATTATATATCAGAATATCGTCACATATAAGTGTCTTCTTCCAGTCTCTGGCTTTCCATTTCATTTTCTTATCAGTAAAGTTTGGAAGAAAAGGGTCTCAAGATCCATAATGAACAGCTTACCTTTATTTCCTCTTGTGGGTGTGTGTGAGTCTGTGTGTGCGTGTCTGTGTGGGTGTGTGTGAGTCTGTGTGTGC
>JABTXL010021644.1:5828034-5861787 GCA_025134845.1 Neodon shergylaensis
AGTCTGTGTGTGCGTGTCTGTGTGGGTGTGTGTGAGTCTGTGTGTGCATGTCTGTGTGGGTGTGTGTGAGTCTGCGTGTGCGTGTCTGTGTGGGTGTGTGTGAGTCTGCGTGTGCGTGTCTGTGTGGGTGTGTGTGAGTCTGTGTGTGCATGTGTGTGTGTGTGTGTTTGATCTGCCAAACTCATGATCACTAATACTTCCTTCCAGAAGTTCAACTCTCTTCCCTACTTAATTCTACCCCCATGCACTAAAAGAGTTCCACGGTCAATTGAATTCACTTGACATTTGGTAGAAATTCACTCTTTTGATGCTTCCTGCTTTCTCGCCACTCCTACCTTGTCCTGAGGACCACAGCTGTGAAATGACTTGAAATCAGCTTCTGTAAGCACCCAGGTCAGTTCTTTAAAAGTGTGTTTTCAATCAGTACGTCAAACCGTAAGAAGTGAAATACCAAACAGAATGCCAATAGAAATTGTGTTCAATCAGAGAGTTTGGACCGAACAGACCTCACATTTGAAATTCTCAAATAAAGGATGTTCAACTATGAAGTCTATGCAAATATTCCAATATCTGAAAAACCCTGACATCTGAACTATGTCTGCTCCCAGGCACTTTGAGTGGCAGATATTCTACATGTGATGTTGAGTCACAATTTTTGATGATATCACAAACTGTATGGTTTTTCAATTTCAATTTCTAATTGTTTATTTTTAATAAGCAAAACCACAATTTTTTAAAATATTCACCTTGAAACTCAAGTTTTTGTTCCAGTAACTTCTCATTGGATTGTTTGGTCTCTGGATAGTGCATATAATGGCTTTGTCTACAGACTTTTCTTTCCCAATCTTCATGCTTTGCCCCACTTTCCCCACTGCAATGACAAGATTCTCTCATCTTATTTGAATACAGATGATGACAGAAAACATCTTCATCTCCCTCCTCATCTTAGGCAATATCTTCTGGTCCTTCACTATTAAATATGGTTTTATATTTTTCACAGATATCCTCAATTAGGATAAAGAAGTTCCCATCTAGTTTCTAGCTTCCTGGGAGATTTTACCGGAAATCTGTGTTAGCTAGAGCTGAATGTTTTTTTCTCTATCAACCGGGTACAGCTTTCCTCCTTCGGCCCGCATTGTGACTGGCTCTGATTGGCTTCCTTTTCATGTCAATCCAACCCAGCAGTACTGCAATGAGCCCAGTCACCAATCACGAGGAAAACACACACCAAAGCTGCAATGACAGCTTGCCTTACTCTGGTCAGGATTATCAAAAGGACAAGTGCTAATGAGAAGGAGGTATTAGAAATGTAAATTAACACAGTTATTGTTGAAATTTCTGATATTCTTCAAAAAAACAAGGCTACAATACTATCCTACAATCCCACTACTGGGTATAAATCCAAAGGAACTGAGACTGGTGGGTCAAAGAGGAATCTTCTAACTCTCATACTTATTAAAGCACTGCTCTCCACAACCAACATCTAGAGCCCAAACTAAGTGTTCAGCAACAGAGGAATGGATAAAGAATGTGTGGCATATATACACAATGAAATATCATTCAGCCATAAAAAGGATGAAATATCATTATTTGCAGCATGGGAGGAATCCAGACACACACACGCACACACACGCACAAATCATTGTCTCACTACTGTGGGGAATATAAAATGTTGACTTCATTGAAGCTGAGAGTAGAATGGTAGCTACCAAAGGCTATGGAATAGGATGTGACCAGTGTGTCTTGATGGGAGCAGTTAGGAACAGCAAGGTTTAGTGTACATACAAGGGTGACTACAAACACTAAGGTACTGCCTCTCTCCAAAAGCTAGAAGTAAAAATCTTTAATGTTTTCACTTCCAAGACGTAGTAAATATTTGAGGGAACAAATATGTTTGTTGTAATGTAGACATTAACACAGTATACCTATGTGTCAAAGTAGCACATGGAACCCAGAGACACATGAAATTTCTATATCCTATGTACCTGCTTAAAATCAATTTAAATTTAAATATACATTATGAATATTAATAATGAAATGGACTCAAGAGCCAGGCAACCTGGGCTCAGGTAGCAACTTGGCTAAACATACCTTTGTGACTTTATATATGTGCTGTTTACCTCTGAGTCCACTTAGTTAAGTCAGCTTAATTGAGAAAAGACACATAGGACATGAGCATTATTCCTCGTATAAAGTAATTGCTCACAGTTACTAATGTATTTATCATGACAACTTCCTCACACACCAAGACAACGACAGTGATGATCTAGTGCTAGCCTGGCTGACACAGCATCCTCAGGACAGTTGTCAGTTGAACCCGTGCCCACCAAAGGCCACACTTGGGTAACCCCTGCCAGCCGGCTGAAGAAGCCTGTCTCATCCATGAACAGACATGGATGTCAGTTCTAAGTAATGGAATGTTTTCTTTCAGCCTCATTGTCTTCCTGTCAGGATCGAAACATCCCATTTACAGAAACTCTGGCCTGCCTCCCTCAGAAAGAACAAAATGTTCATTACTCTTACTCATTCAAGTCCTCCACACACTGACTGTTTCATATTTACTGTAAGATAACTTCTGAAAGCAAGGCATACTTAAAAATCTCAATTGAAATTATCTCAGGATAAAGGCTCAGCAAGCCCTCCTGAGCGTTTCTCTACTTAATGTTCTTTTTACTTGAGTCAAGTTCTTGTTTGCTTTCTTCCAGCCTCTAGGGAAAGAGTTTCTAGCAACTGGTTACAGGGGCACAGAAGTGGGCGAAGTTCTGTTCCTTTGTTGAAAAGCGGGTGCGCATTCCATGTGTTTAGACAATGCTGTAGAGACACCGTGGGAAGATGATCAAGCTCACCTACACTGCGGGGCTTTATTTGTCTAAATTGCATATATGTGGACGACTCTTAATGAGGCCACTGCAGAAGCTTGTCTTTCTCGGCATATGTATTCCGTGGACTGATACAACATGGGGTGTTCCAATTCTATACAACTGCATCCCAAACACAAAGGAGCTTCACACATCACAGCCATGGTTCACAAAATGTTCTCACACTCCTTTCCACACGAACTGTTACTCCGGTTCTTAATAGGAAAAGTTAATTTCCAATGAGAGGACAAAGACTACAAGCCCTGCAGCAACTTTTTCTTCTCTAAAAATACTTAATTCTGGGCCATCTCACTCAACCTCACGTCAATATCCATGTTTGTGCATACCAAGTTTAACAGGCAAAGGAGTCCAGCTCAGCCTTATTCAGGCAGTAATAGGATGCTGTGTTCTTATGAACCTGAGTTTGACAGTTCAAGGTTTTCACCCATGATCTCATCCTTAATTCAAAAGTTCTTTTCTCCAAATTCTTTAATGTCAGATCTTCAGAAACAATTTAAATTAGTACAACAAAGATGCTTCTGACTAAATTCACCAGTTGCCAGCATTGGCCCATATATGATTCATACACATACATACATATTCAGAGATAAATCAAATAATATGTATAATAGAGTAATGTAATATATGTTATCTTTGAAATACTGTGTTCATATTTGTCGTGTAATATACAAGTATTAACATATAATATACTTTATATAATTCGTTTTGTATGTGTATATGTTTGTATGTATAGGAGTGTGATGTATGTGCACACATGTGTGTAGATACCAGATGAGGACATCAGATGCCCTGACCTATCACTCTCTGCTTTATTCCCCTGAGACAGGGACTCTCAGTGAATCTGAAGTTAGTCTTGCAGCCACCAAGCCCCAATGAAATGCTTCTCCCATCTCCTTATCTCCTTAGCACAGATGTAAACCTACAGACACAGAGCTGGAGTTATAGACATGCAGTGATGCCCAGCTTCTTATGTGGATTTTAGGATCTGAACTCAGGTCCTCATGCTTGTACAGCAACAAAGCTTTACCTACCTAGCCAACCCTCTGGCTCCATTTTTATATTAACTATTACACACACACATACACACACACATATCTATATCTATATCTGTATCTATATCTATAACTATATCTATATCTATGAACCATCTGAAAGTCAGTAGCAAGAACCATAACAGAATCATAAATACTTCAGTACAAATCTGCTATGATTTCAGCCATGAAGAGAAATGGAATCAAAACATTTTCAGGAAAATAGATGGAGCTGGAGATCATTTTGTTAAGTGGAATAAGCCACACTCAAAAATACAAAAATCACTTATTTTGCCTCCTATGTGGAATCTATATTTAAATCCATGTGCGTAAGTGTGCATGCATGTAAGAAGAAAGGGGACCATGGGAGGGGAGGAAGAGATCTAAAGGGAACAGGCGGGAAGAAACAGGAGGGATAATAAAATACATGTGACATTAAAAACACAAGAGAGGACTGGGAGAAGGAAGAGGACCAGCAAGAAGGAACAGGGAGGAGGAGAAAGAGTAAGTGGGGAGGGGAATGAAAAGGAACAAAAGCAATGGAAATATGCATGGTCGTGGCATAATGAAGCTCATGTTTTGTGTGCTAACAAAATCTTCTAAATAAAAAATTAAGTATATGAACAAGAATATTCTCTCACACATGCATAATTATTACACTCAATAAAGTTAGCATCAGTGCAATATCATGAGCTTGTAGTCTGTCTAAGAAGCCCCCTAGATGGCCCACATGTGCTAAAATGCAGTCAGGAATCACACGCCGCATTTAGATGTTAGCTCTCCTTCCTCTCCTTTACACAAAGCAGATCCCCATCCTCCGTGGTCTCTGATGACTGGTACTGAAGAGTCATTCCTAGAATTGTTTCATTGTTTCCTCCTAGTGTGATTCAGGTTAAGCATCGTGGGCAGGGATGCTGCAGATGTGACGGGCAGGGAAAAACAGTTTGTTCCTCTTGATTTGATTGTGTCTTCAGGGGTTCTCCATTGTCAAGGTACCTCTTCCCTTGTGATTAAGCAATCCAAGTTCTGAAACTCTGAGGGAAGTCTGTTCCCAACAATCTTTTCCCTTACTAATTTAAATAGGCCCTCATCATTCTTGCCTCAATCACTATGATGGTTTACTAGTTACTGTAGTGGCTATCACCATATTTGATCTTCCATCACTCTTCTGCATTTAGCTGCCATTCTTCAAAGGTGTTTCGTGGAAGTTAAAAATGCACAAATCCCTCTATATAAGTGATAATCAGGTAGCTCCTGGTGACAGTGGTCTCTTTTGAGGAAGGCACAGGTCTGCAATGAACACTAGGGCCAGTGACTTGCTGTGTAACAAGACACTGCTCTGTGGTTGATCTGGTTCAAAGGGATTCTCAGTGAAGAATGTGGGTGTTTACCATGTTCTTTGTGTTAGGATGATGATGAGAGACTGGCAAAGGATCTAAAGGAGCTGCATTTTCAAGCTCCATATGATAACCTCTATCTTCCTCCCTGAAGCAGGAGACCTAGGAAAACCACACTGAGAAAATTGGATATGGCTGAAACTCAGACATTCCTAAAGGATGTTTGGCTCGGGCATGTTTTTAATAGTATCCATCAAGCACCCCCAAAATTGTATGTATGCTTTCATCTCATATAGCTTCAGTTCAAAGAAGAAAAGATATGTTTTTTCCATGCCTTTCTACCTCTCTTATAGAAAGTTATTCTAAGTTTTGTTCACAATATCCCTTCTAACACTTATACTAAATATCTGAGAATTTATCCTGTCAAGTGAGGTGCTTTCAGAACCTAGCCTCTTTCTGTCAGTTTCATTTTATCAAAAATTGGGGCCAGGTCAAAAGAATATTTTAGTTTAACTCAACATCTCATGTCTTCAGTATTTAATACAGTGATGCCATCTACTTTGGTACTACCGGTAGAAGGTAGCCCAGGGCACACAGTAGTCCATTTCACTAATGGAAAGTTACATGAAGTTCTGCTGGAAGCTATAGAGCTAATAGCCAGTGTGTTTTACATATAAACCCAGCAGTGTGCCAGAAAAATGCAATTGTGGCTAGTTTTATGTCAAGTTGACACAAGACAAATCTTTTAAGATGAGGGAACCTCAATTAAGAAAATGCTGTCATAAAATTGGGTTGTAGACAAATTTTCTTAATTAGTGATTGATGTGGAAGGGCCATCCCATTGTGGGTAGTGCCATCCCTGGCTCAGTGGTCCTGGATCTATAAGAAAGCAGGCTGAGCAAGCCGTGGGGAGCAAGGCAGCATCCCTCCATGGCCTCTGCATCAGCTCCTGCCTCTACGTTACTGCCCTGTTTGAGTTCCTGTCCTGACTTCCTTCAAAGATGGACTATGGTGTGGACTTGTAAGCCAAATAAACTTTTTCTCACCAACTTACTTTCTACTTTGGTCATAGTGTTTCATGCCAACAATAGGAACCCTAACTAAGACAGCTGGCCAATGAGATGGCTTATTGGGTAAAGGCACTTGCCACAAGCCTAACAATTGAATTTGATTCCCAAAAGGAAAAAAAATAATAAACTCCTAAAAGTTATCCTCTGACCTCTGCACACTCACTGTGGTACCTACACACACACATCACACCAACACACACACACACACACAAACAAACAAAATAAATAAATGTAAAATGTCAAATTTAATAAGATTTCTTTATACATTGAATTGAGCTTTCCCAAAACATTGAAAGGCAAGTTCTGTTCATCAAAAGTTAATATGTCAGTACTGAGCAAGACAGCAGGTAATATATGTTCAAATATATTTGGAGATCAAGGGATGTGGAGGTTTCTCCTGCTGTGTCTGTCCTGAAACAGGTCTGTCTCAAAGCCAAAGTGCTACCATCTGTGTCTTCATCAAAGGGTCCCAAGAACATCAGTTCATTTCCTTCTCTCAGCCACATTTGCTTTGCACATCTGGGCTTCCCTGGTTAAACATCTCTTCTACTCCTCCAGTCTATTCACAAGCCAGAAGAGAACAGCTGTAGCCACTGATAAACTACAAGGAACAGAATACACCGGTATAGCCAATGGTGAGGTTATAGCAGGCAAAACTGGGAAAGCCACTCAGTGTCCTTGGGAGAGAAAGAGTTTGTATTTAAAAGTCTAAATTTTGAGATGATGAGGAAATGTTTTGTGTCTGGGTCTGAAATTCTATACAGATACTGATGTGAATCCCAAGTAGAGATACCAGTTAAAAAGCGATCGATCAATCAATTTCCAAAGAAAAAGAAAAAAGATACCCACTTACCCTCCCCTTGGCATTTCTGCACTGCTCTGTACTGTCTCTATTTTCTAATTTTCTCCCATTAGACCCACTCAGAGTCTTCTTCCTCCATCAAAAGTCAAACCTCATGTATCTTCTATGTCACTTAGGGTCATAAAAGATACCCGATAAAACCACTTTGGCTGGATCTAATGACCAAAACTAGCTATAAAATACCTCATATGAGCGAGGCTTTACCAATGCTTGCCTAACACATTTCCTGGGAATGGAAACTTTCTACAAGGTGCACCCTTTGTGTCTTCGAAGTCAAAGGACATCTTCACATTAAGTTAATGCATCCATTCTGTGGAAACCCCTAAAACCCGATCATGTGCAGGGCACTATGCTCAGATGGAGTCCTTGGGAATCAGTTCTACTCCTCTGGACCTTACAGCATGTCAATCTTCCTGTGAAAGACAAAAGAATCTGTACCTTGTCCAGTTTCAGAGCACTTCCATACATTTGTGAATATAAGTGCTTGGGATTCTACAACTTTCTTCCAACATTGATAAATAATCTAAATTTCTCAGCCAGGAATCATATAGTTTAGTACACTCGCTACTTACTTCATAACTATACATAAAATCAGCATATTCTTAAAGTCCTTTATCATCAAGTTGATACACTGAACCTATTAATAAAAATTTCATTAAATCTTTTATTTTACAGGAGTGGCAGCTCATGGTATACTGGCCTTGACTCCCCCTGCTTAGTGTGTGTGTGTCTGTCTGTGTGTGTACACATGCATGTGAGTGCATATGCTTATGTGTGCATGAACAGAGACCAGAGGTCAATATTGGGTGTCTTCCTTTATTGCTCTCCACATTATTCTTTGAGACAGTCTCTAAGAGAATCTGGACCCCACCCACTATTTGGCTAGACAGGCTAGTGGAAAACATTTTTCTCTGTGATTCTGAGAATAAAGATGGGCATCAACTCACTGGTTTTACATAGGTTCTGGGAACGAAACTGAAGTCCTCATTCTTTTGCAATAAGCAATTTAACACCTGAGCATCTGCCCAGCCCCTGCATCCCTTATCTTCAGCTCACCTGCCATTTCCCATCCTTAATGCTCCTCTTCCTATCTCACTTCCTCTCCACTCTGATTATCCAAATTCTTCCTTCTGTTTTATGTTGGCATTTCCAACTCATCTAAATTATGCTGACTAAATTCATAATCTCCAAAATATACATATATTTGTGTATGTGCATACATATTCAATAATTTATTATGTAAATCTCAAATCGATTTAGGTTCACATCTTCCTGTATTATCCTGTGACTATTTCAGATAAGATTCTTCTCTTCCCCTCTCTCCTCTCCCTTCTGCCCTCTCCTCCTCTCTTTCCAGTCATATTCTCATTCATTCTCTCTCTCTTTCTTTCTCTCACCCTCCCTATCTCCCTATCTATCTCAGAATACATCAGTAAGATATAGTAAGCTACGGGGGAGCATACCCAGCTATTGTGGAATATTCGTTGAAGATGTGTTACATTTGTTTATACTATGGAATATTGGTTTAATGATGAAAATATATGTTGAAGAATGAAGCCAGTCACCCAGCAACACAGCCAGCCACAGAGTAAGAAGGGAAGAAAATATATAGAGAAGTAGGGAAAGGTAAGAGCACAAAGGCAAAGGTAGATGGAATAATTAGGAAAAGCTGGTTAGAAACAAGCCAAGCTAAGGCCAGGCATTCATAAGAAAGAATAAGCCTCCATGTGACTTATTTGGGATCTGGGTGGTAGGTCCCCCAAAGAGTAAAGAGCCAAAAGAGCTAAGAGCCAAAAGAGCTAAGAGTAAAGTACAATCAACTACACACATCCATGGTGTATATTCGCTGGCACTCACCTTATACAATTTTATGCATTTTGGGAGGCTGGGAATGTGACTAAATTGTCTCTTAGTATGTACACAGTCATAAATAACACCTTATATAGTTTAGCTATTTGATAAATGCTTCCAGATCATGGTACCAATAGACTGAAATAAGTTCATTCTGTTCATAGCCAAACATCAGGGACAGTCTTATTTCCTGAAGAAAGATGAGGCAGCACTCTTAACATCCTGGCCTAACTGTTGCTGATACTGCATTGCTGTCCTTCACAGTTTAAGGTAACATCATTGACAGGGACCAGGAAGACAATCTCTGGGTTATGTGCTATTAATGCAGGAATAAAAAGTCCAATATCTAAGACATCGAAGCTAATAATACCTTGTCCATCAAAACTAATAATACCTATGACTCACAATAATCAGACTCGGGTCTTTCTTCCCCAGAGGGGTGATAAGGTCACCCAAAATGGCAGTTTGTCTCTGAACAGTGGAAAGTCATTGTCAGGCGATGAAACTACTTTTAGTTTGTTAGGATGACTCTGAACATATCCTACTACCCAACCACACCAGGAAAGAAGATTTCAAACCAAATGGGTAATGCACAGTTTGGAAAAGTCATGACAATGATTAGAACCAAAATAAAAACAAGAGAACCCAGTGTCCACTGAAAATCAGGCAGAAAGGCGTGTCAGGCAAGGCAGAGCAAAGACAGACTATTTCTGAGGAAACTCATCTCAGAAAGAAACCATAATATGATGAGTCAAGGAGAGATGGTGTTACTGAGGGCAACATTTGTTGTGGAATAATTCTTTAACTATGTAATTTGGGCAAAATGTGGATGAAGAGAAACAGGTTAAGTTATAAGAACTATGGGACAAGCCTAAGATAAGGTCAAGCATTCATAATTAATACTAGTCTTCGTGTCTTTATCTGAGAGCTGATTGGTGGCCCAAGAGAAAAGTCTGCTACAGACTATGGCTGCAGGAGTCTCCAGGTCTCCAGAAGCACATGTACACACTCATAAAGACACACACATACTAGCATGCACACACAACCACTGCAAAATGTCAACTTGAAACCAACCCTTAATCCTCAACAAGAGCCCAAACACTTTAAAATGAAACTAGACGCTCTTTTGTACATTATTAGGCTTCTGCTAAAAGAATGAATACACCCTTTATAAGTAGGCAATAGTACTCCCAGAAGTCATGGGTTTTTAATCAAGAAGCCCAGTACCACGTACAAGATACTTCCCTATGAGTTGTTGGCAAGAGAGGTTTCAGAGGCTTCTAAAAGGGTGCAGGTTTGTGCCATTGTTCTAGTTGCCCGCTATATAGTAAAACTCTATTGTTGAGGACACAGTGCAGTTTGATCGCAGGACAGAGATATATCAAGATGTAACTAACATGAAGGTTTCCTCCCTATTTGACAGCATTTGTGAGATTGGACAGTGTTATATATACTGCTGGGGTAGAAAATTCACCAACAGTCTCTGTAGACCATGTACTCTACAATACTGACCCACCAGCAAGATGTGCCCAATAGTGGCATGACTGATACTGGAGGCAACCAATCATTTTGTGGTTGACATTGAGGTCTGCTCTACGGAAAAGGACACACACCTGATACTATAAACCTGGTCAAAGGCCTTTGCCTGGGGAGGATATGGGCCCAAGAAGACACGGGGAATTGGGGTGTTTATTAAATTGTATTACAAACCACCGTCTTAAGCACTGAAGATACACTGTTGCGAATAGAAAACAGAAACTGGGGAGGAGGTGCTTATTGAACTAGGCCATTCAAAGCATCTCCAGGGGATCAATCATCTGGCATCCATCCTGCCGTCTTCCTGCAAAATAAAGCCTTAATGTAGCATTAGTGCCCGGGATGAAGAAGCAGAAACTCTGAGCAGGAAAACAAAAGGGGCTGCTGCTAGATGCAAATGCCTTGCGAGGCAGTGTAAGTTTTGCTTGCTTTCCATCAAAAACAGTTTGGTGGATTTGTGCCAAAACGAGAAATAAAAGCCGGCTTTTTCCTCCATGCACCATCCTTTGAAGTCACATGTGCTCCACAGGGCACAGACAGAAACAGAACTCAGACTCTCTTAAAAATCTTTTTGAATATGGTGTGGAATGAGACTGACCTTCGGACATGTACAAAAGTCATTTTCAGCTCCCTCTGAGCTACCCTGAGCTTCTCTATTCTGCCCTGGAGCTTAAATCCTTCTTTCCCTCTGGTTATACCTTCTGGTCCCGGTGACAGCCTCAGGGACTTGGCCCAGTCGCCTGGATCTGACTCAGGCTCCACCTGGGTGGACCTGCTCCAACTCTTAGCTTGTAGGGACTAGGAGTGGCTTTGCAGTCACCTGGCAAGCCTTGGCTAGCTTTTGCAGCCTTCTGGTCGCCCCAATCAGCTCCCCAGGAGACCATGAGCCTTAGCCGGCCATTCTGCCATAGCAGCCTAGAGGACAGTGTGCAGCTGTCCCTTATACTTGTCTGGTATATGATAAAAGAGGAAGGAAAATACCGCATGTGGGGGAATGACAATGTCACAGTTTATGTGCAAACACGGGGAAGCCCTTGTTAAGCCTCAGTATAGCCTTATATAAATAGATATTCGGACAGTCTCATTTTTTTTTATATCAAGACATTGGGCTTAGAGTAAGGGGCCACCCAGAATCAGTGCCACACAAATAGAAGCTAAAAGATCAGAGGGAAAAACAAAATATTTACATTCTTTAATGTGTTAACTCACCCACTGTAAGAACTCTAAAGGGAAAAAAATATCAAATGGCAGATGCTTGACATAAGAAATTTAATTATCAACTCTATCAGAATATGGGATCTTTACCTTGGAAGTGAGATTAGAACTGAATAGAATCTTAATGAACAGCTAATCCAATAACTTAAGAAGAAATGGAAGCCCAGAAGCTAATGGTTCAGACTAATGGAGTAAAGAGCATGCAACCCACTTAGGAGTCTCCACTGACCAAACACAAGACAACTTTAAGACAGAAGAAAATAACTGTAATGGATTCAAACACCGAATCCATAAAATCCCTGGGTTGTTAGGGAGTTGACAGAATGTTGCTAACCAGTCTTCCATCCACAAAAGAAGAAATTACTCCATTGGCTGACCTCCAGCAGAGGCCACTGAGGCTCCCAAAATCGTTGCTTAAAATGGATATGTCTAGGACTGTGGGGTGTATCATGCTTTTCCTTCTTAAGCTTTACTTCATAATAACCAATTAACTGGTGATGAAAAAATTGAACAGGTTGTATTTATGCATTTAAGAATACATAAAAAATCCATAAATTTGAAAGAAAGCAAGAAGAGGTACAAAGAAGGGTTCAAAGGACAGAAAGGGGAGAGAGAAGTGCTGTAACTGTTATAAACCAAAAGCAATAAAAATTAAAATTTAAAAATTACAATATAAATAAATTTGAACAATCAGTGTGGAACAAATGACAGCATTAGGACATTTTTATAACTCCTGAAGAAAACCATCAATATATACAAGAAATATATTAAGTGAAAGGCTGACGTGAATTTTACAAAAAGACCCAAATGACTAGAACGAAGTGGACAGGGCACAGGCAGATTAACAGCTAGTTTAAAGCCTGTGGTGTTTGAAGAGCCATTCACAGGATGGGTGAGTCAAGTGACCCCATTCCCATTCCCTGATTGGTCAACATTGACTGCATTGTCAAAACAAATAAACAAATAAAAAAAAAACCTCTCCCGACTATAAAGAATCATGTGTGTAGAATATATGTTATGAAAGAATAGAAGACTAAAACATTCCATTTCATTTCATAGTAACAGAACGGATGCTTTCAGCTCACTTGGGATTTTGGCTGAAGTTGACCACATTAATCCCAACTCAACGATGCTAGCTGGGCATAGATGCTCACGTCTGTCATCTCAGCACCTGGGAAACTGGGAGGAAGGGTTACAGTGAAATCTTATCTCAATAAAGCAACAGCAATAATTTGAAAGAACAGAAATCATATAATGTCCACTAACAGACCACCAAATAAACTAGAAATAGAAAATACAAAGATAACTGGCATGTGGCTCAGTTGATAGAATGTTTGCTTAGGATCTGCAAAGCCCTGGTGCCCATCCCAGCAGCACATGAAACTAAGTGTAGTAAGGCACGTGTGTGATCCCAGCAGAGGAGTGATGAAAGCAGAAAGATCAAAAATTCAAGGTCATCCTTAGCTACTTAGCAAGTTCAAAGCCAGCCTAAGATATGCGTCATCCTGTCTCAAAAAGAGAATGAGAAGATTTCCCTTGCCTTCAGGATGGAAACCGGGAACTCTGTACAGAGCCAGCTAAGGGATCCTTTAAGGCTCCTCACACAGTTAAGTTGCTTCCTCTCAACTGCACTCTGTCTACAGCAGTGTACAAGTAACCGGCAGCACAACTTCACCTCTTCATCTCCTGACAAGGACTGCTATGCCTTGGGAAACTTGTAAAGAAACGTGTATGCTTTACCCCGTTTATATTTTATCAAATTAACAACTGGACTCCTGCCTGGCATCCAAGAGGATGGAGGTGGGGTTTTCTCTTCCTCTCCTGCATAAATGCTCCAGATTGGTCCGTGTCTTAATTAATGACCTTCCAAATCAGAAAGCACAAGGCTAAACATGTTCACTGGTAAATTCTGGTAAACATTTGAAAGAGAAATACCAATCTCCCGCATCTCTTTTCAGAGACTGAAAGCTGAAGAAATGCTTCCTAAATCATAGTGTGAGGCTAGCACCTCCCTAAAACAAAAACCGAATAGCAACACAGCAGCATGTGTCCTCTGCAGCTGGATCTCAGGGGACGGCTACGGCACTCACTGTAGAGATCCTGTTTCTGCAAAAGCAAATACTCGGAAGCAACAGCAATAAACCCAGCTAGTGAAAAGCACAACCAAGGCCGAAATAATGAAATATGGAGCGAGGTCGCTCACCGTTGTCTCTTGCCATACACGTAGAGCTGTGAGCTATACAGAGCGTGACATGACCCAACCTCAGGACTGAAATGGAAGCGCCATCTTGTTTCACTCACTGAACTAGTCATTTCCTTCAGCCACTAAGTTCAAAAGAGGAAATAAAGGGAGGGGCTAGATCAAAGCAGCCCCAGTGCCTGCCACCAAAACAGAGCCGGTAACAGTTCCCGCTATTGTTTTTTGAAGAAGTCAGAAGCAGAACAAGGGCTGGCTCCCAGCCCCTTCCAGAAAGGCAGACAACACATTCTTTTTGTTGTTGTTGTTGTTGTTTCTTTAGTACATTCCTGTATTTACATTAAGGTACTACACGTCAACCTAAAGTACACGATCCAGAGGATTTTGTATATTCCCCATGTCCCGTAGCAAAGCCTCTGTGCAACTCCAGAACACAGAGCACCATCTGCAGTCACTCCCCATAGTCCTTTCTCCAGAGCCAGGGCCAACCCTGATCTACTTTCTAGCCTGAGAATTCACCTGTGCTAGATATATGTATATCAATAAAATCATATAGGATATGGTTCTTTGTGTGATAGGATTTCAAGGAGTGAGCACCATTCCATTATTTCCATGCACCACGCCTGTGTAGCCGCCACTCATCGATCAAGGGAACTGCCTCTGTTTTGTTTCACAATTCTGAACAATGCCGCCACGAGCATTCAAGAGCAAGCATTTGTACAAGCATGTTTTCAGTTTGGGAGATATATGCCAGGCATAAGAAGTATTGGGTCATGTGTGATTCTATGTTTCATTGAAGGAGCCAACATATGTTTTTCCAAGCAGCGGCACCAGTCTCCATTCCCAGCAACAGTGCCCAAGGCTTCCAGCTTCTACACTTTCTCACCAATGTTTATTATTGTCCATCTTTTTCTTTCTTTACTCTGTCCATCCTCTCCACTGAAGTGATAGATACCTCCATGTAGTTTCAGTTTGCATTAATGACACTGGGCCTATTTTTTTTTTTTTTTTGGTTTTTTTTTTTTCGAGACAGGGTTTCTCTGTAGCTTTGGAGCCTGTCCTGGAACTTGCTCTTTTAGGCCAGGCTGGCCTCGAACTCACAAAGACCCGCCTGCCTCTGCCTCCCGAGTGCTGGGATTAAAGGCGTGTGCCACCACCACCCAGCTGAAGACACTGAGCCTTTTAATGTGCTTCATGATCATCTGTGTGCCTGCCTTGGAGATACCTCTTTCACACTTTTGCCTGTTTTTAATTGTTTCTATTGTCTTTATTGAGAACTAACAGTCCTTTAAATGGAATGCAAGCCCTGTCTCAGACATACGGTCCAGCACAGCATCCCAAGGAAGTCTTCCCACTTTCTTGCCACTGACCTCTGAAAGACAGGTATCCACTGCATGGAAATATTGAAGATTGTTTTATTTATTTATTCAACTTCTGCTGTCATCTATAACTACTGCATAATCCAAGGTCACAGGATTTATGCGTGTGTGTGTGTGTGTGTGTGTGTGTGTGTGTGCACCTGGGTGTGCACATGCATGTGTGAATGCATCTGCATGTGTTTTACCCTTGACATTCTCTGCTTCTAGATCTCACCTTTATGTCTTTGACCCACTCCGAGCTAATTTTGTATGGTGTGAGGCCGAGGTCTAACTTCATTCCCTTGGCAGTATTCTTTCCTAACACCTTCAGGCTGATTTGGTGAAGCTGCCGCCCTCACACCATTTACCTCAGAGAAGGCACAGCTTCAAGGTAAGCTTGTGTTTAATGAAACAGAATTACTGCTTAAACCATGGGAGGGAGAAAGTACTTTCTAAGGGGTCCAGGCTCAATGGAGGTTCACTTTCTACAGCCTAGATGTACCTGCTCTAACTTTTCTTTGATTCCAGATTTTCAGGGACAGTACACAGGGAGCCTGTGCTCTACTCAGACTCCATCTCTCCCAATCACACTCCCTCTCTCTCAATCACATTCCCTCTCTCCCAAGCCACATTCTCTCTCTCTTCTCTCTCTCTCTCTCTCTCTCTCTCTCTCTCTCTCTCTCTCTCTCTCTCGTCAGGCTCCATCTCTATTCTATTCTCAAGTCATGTGACCTGGAATCAGATTATTCTCTATGTAACAGATTCTTCTCATCTTAAAACAATGATCTTAAACAGTAGCCTATGTTAGTAGACTTAGAAGGCTCATATGCATAAGCATAGGCAAGGCTCCCAGAGCAGCGCCTGGGACCAAACACCCAGTATATGTGGGCTATTATTATCAGTAAAGGTCCCATCCTACTGATCCTAGTGGTACAGTTTCCAAAGAAACATGTATCTCAAAATAAAGCAGCTCAGAGCTTGGATGGATGATATGGTTACTATGACAACACCTCCTTTTCTCCCAGGTGGTTTCCTCAAATACAGAGCCTTAGCGCTCCCTAATCTAGGACCACACGATACTGATGGTCACCACTGACAAGTATACAAATCACTCAAGATAATATAGTCTTCACAAAGAACCAAAAGGTAAACGTCAGCCCTGGTCCCTTGGCCTCTCATCTGCTCAGATCTCCCTCTAGCTGGTGTCCTCCAGATCTGAACTTTGGCTCAATACATTCAATTCAACCTCAGTAGAGTCTTCAAGAGGTATAGTCTTTCCCATTAACCCGGCTTGGTGTGACCACAATGGCTGCACTGCATCCGATCATATGCTGCTTTTCTAGACATATCAAGAGTTCTTGACCCACTTTGGGAGGCAATACTTGCCACACGTTTTACACAAAGTCCAGTGGACTTTAGGGGGTGCCACCAGCACAGAGAGAAACTCACTTCTTCTACTGCTTTCCACAGACCAGAATATATGCCTAAGACAGAATTCAGGTAGGCACCCAACTTCCCATGTCACAAATACACACACTTAAATGTACCCCAGAAATGTAGCACCGGGTGGGTTCTTTACAGTGTTTTAGTGTTATTACTTTCCGGTCCTTTAGCAGTAAAGACAGAGACCCCTTTACAGAGCTAGAGAATTCAAACCTCTGTTTCATTTTTGTTATGGTTTGGGGTTTTGTTTGTTTTGTTTCTGTTTGTTTGTTTGTTTGTTTGTTTGTTTGTTTGTTTGTTTTTACATGTTTTAAATTTTTAGAAAATCCTATTCTACTCATATAACCATGCACGCTGAACAAGGATTGTCATTTATACTGTCAATCTCTAATGATCCCAGTTTAGAAATTTTCTTTTTAAAGATGGCTTCCTGCCGACTAGAAACAGTACAGACTATTTTCTGCCTGCTGCCCCAACTGTTCCCTCGGTTCCTGGGCCTTTAGTGACCAAGATTACTTTTAATATTAGCATGTGCAAAGTACAATTAGATAGGGAAATTTCCTGGAATCCAATCAGTTCAGGACGATGACCCTGTCTGCCCAACTTCAGGATTTGCGTAACCAGGAGAACACCATCTCTTTCCTCCCAAAGGTACAGCTACTTAATCTACAGTGCTGTGGTAGCTTAGAATGGTCTGCAACGCCTTCCAGGATGGGGCGTAAGCTCCATGGAGAGTGCTGGGCTAGCACGCAGGCCCTGGGTGAGCTCCCCAGTGTGTAAGAAACAAAACAACAACCACCAAGCTCCTGCCCCGCTCTCTTTTCTACCTGCAAGCACACATCACTTGTATTTAAGTGTTCTTATCATTTTACAGCCCAAAGCTGGTATGTTAGGCTTGCGCACTCACCTGATGAGCCTCAACAGAAGGCCTGGTACACACTGTCCTCCCTGGACACTGCTTGTGAGTCATTCTAATTCAAACCCCACTTCCTCTGTAAAAAGCCCAGAGCCTGAGCCAAGACACAACAATGTGAACTCTACCTTAAGGCCCTGCCTCATTTAAGGAACCATTTTCTTCTTCCACATAGAACTCACTGAGAATATACTAGGGCCTTTCTAAGCTAATAAGGTAAGAAAACCATGGGGTAAGAGTGGAGGCTGCAGGGCCTATACTAGCAGGTCAGCCCACCCTCAAAGATGCCTTCCCTTTCATTGACACTTTCCTATCCTTTCTCTCCCACACAGCTGCTTTAAGATTTAATTTCTTCAATCTTAATAAGCAAACACATACACACACACACACACACACACACACACACATTTAAGCTGAGAATTAGTATAATTCTCAGTATTAGTAAATACTTTTTGACAAAAACTTTGCATTAAGAAGTTATTTCTCAGGTCAAGTGAGGATCCCTGTATCCAATCTCCTACAGCTAAACAGCATGAGCCAAATAAACCAACCCTGCTCTCCACCCGAAAAACAAAGCTTACACTAGAGAAAAAAAGAGCTGGGAAGATGATTTAGATGGTACCATGCAGGCATGAGAACCTGAGTTGTTCCTCAGCACCCACATGAAAGAGACAGACACAGCAGCACACGCTTGTCATCCATGCTGGAAAGGAGAGACAGGTGAAACCCAGAGGTTTTCTGGCCAGTCATCTAGACAAATCAGCAAGCCAAGGCAGAGAGAAAACCCTGTTTCAAACAACAAGGTGGCTGGCGCCTGAGAAACAATACCTAAAGTCTACTTCTGACTTACATATACCTACACACATACACACACACGCATGTGCGCACACACACAAAACCAGGGAGCAGCTCTAACAGACCACACATACCCACAGAGCTTCTCTGATGTTGCTCTGTGGCATCACAGTGCAGGAAGCTCAGCAGCTAGTGATGGGCAGATATGAGGACTCTAGGCAGGGAAGGGAGTGACCACCTGGGTTGCTTAGGACTTGATATATTTTGAATCTGAAATATGTCCTGACATTGTGAGCACACCCCTCAACTTTTAGCACTAATTTGAAGGCTGTTCGGCCTTTAGAGTGTGGTTGCTGGGTCTGAGAAGTAGATCACTAAGAGGGTGCTTTTGAGGATTACAACTTCCCTGGTTCTGGCCAGGGTCTTTGTTTCCTGATCTACCATGACGTGAGTGGTCCCAGCCACAGGATTCTGCTGCCATGAACTCTGCCATGCTTTCCTGACAATGATAGACTACAGTCCTCTGAAACTGCAAGACAAAGTAAGCCTTCACTCCCTGGGGTGGTTTGTCTCAAAAATAAGAAAAGTGATTAACAAGAGGCCACCATGGTTTTCTGTGAGAGTCCTTTCCATCACGGGCTAGCCTGCTCTTCTTCACTCCCATTACCTACCCTTCCATCACGGGCTAGCCTGCTCTTCTAACCTCCAAGACAGGCAGGACAAGAAAAGAGGCCAGACACAAACAAAGAGGTCAAAAGAATAGGGCAGTTTTGTCCTGTTTTCTAGAACCTTCTAAGCCTTAAGGTACATTGGTCAGATTAGACACAGTTCTCAAAGGAAACCCTTCTTTAAGCAAAGTCAATGACTAACTGGGGAGCCAACACCCAAATAGCATTCTTAGCTGGTGACCCCATGGGAAACACTGCACCTAACTTTCCTAGAGTTTGTTGTGGAGACCATTGTTTTCTAACAAAATCTAAGTTCCAGGAGCACTGCATACATCCTGGCTCAGACTCTGGTTGTAGAATTTAGGGGGGAAATTGCTTTTAAGAAAGTGAAAAGCGAATTCCAGAATCCAGTGACTGACATCCTGGCTGCTTCTTTTTCCGGCTCTCACCTTCACGGCAAGCCAGGACCAGAAGTTGCAGTAAGTGATTAATGTGTGTCTGGGCTTCCCAAGTCTTCCTCCTGCCTCCCCTTCTGATTTCCCTCTCTATCAGTTCCCATCTGTAGGTTGGGCCACACTCTCCAATACCTACCCCATTCTGAATGGTCTCTGTCTTCCAAAACCACCTGTATTTTCTCCTTCCCAACCATCATAGCTTTTATTTAGACCATACATTACAGTTTGCTTTGAGAAAAGCAATCTGGATAACCGCCGCCTAGGATAACCTGCTACAACTGCTTCCTTATCTTGGGAAGGAGTTGGTACCCAATTAATCAAATCAAACAGTGATTGAACTAAGGACAGAGAATGAGAGAAAGAGGCACAAATTTTTAATTTAAAATAAATGGACCAACAACTATGTGTTTACTGTGATTTCAAAGTGGAGAAGATGTTTAGTGCTTAGATGCATAGCACTTAGAAGTGCCAAGGTTTAGAAGAGCCGAGAGTAGCCATTATCCAATAAGATGTCCGAGGGCGAGGTGGGGCAGCTTAGAAATGATGAGCGACAACGAAACCCAGCAAGGGAAGCAAATTAAGGAACAAGGGTTACAATTCTTTGAGCCTTCAAGTACTGCAGAGGCTACAGCGAGTTCAGGAACTGCCTGTCTGACCCTTATGACAACTCTAAGGTAGATCTCACCCACAAAGGCTCTGAGAGCTTCAGTAACTCACCGAGGATCACAAAGCTAATAAACTGCAGAACTACAATCCAAACCTAGGTCCACTGACTCCAAACATGTGCTTGTAATAAGCACACCAACGTAAGGGAAGAGAAGCAGGGAAGAACAAAGGCGAGCGGAGCAGAACATGCCCACCAAAGCACCGTGGCTGCTGTTACACAGGACACTCTGTGTAAGCAAAACGAAACGCAATTACCAAACATGAACGGCACCGCACAATAAAGAGCAGTTGCGATCCATGGCTTCAAAACTGTTCGTTCACATGACCTCTTCCTACTTTGATTCTATCTGTTCTGTTGCGACTTGGCCTTCAAATGCACTTGAAAGCAATTCAACAACAAAACTGAAAAGAGAACACAGCCATCGCTAGTTACAGTGTGTCCATCGAGTCCTGAGGTTCAGAGCGGAGGCAGCTGTGGGAATTGTCATAATCAAGCTCCACAGCACCGGGAGAGCTCGTCCTGGAAATCCAGAGTCAAGTTTTAGGAGCGATAATTCAAACTAGCATGAAGAAATCAGAGAGACATTTCATCAGCGTGGGCTCTCAAGCTGTGGCTAACGGTTTTGAAGGGAACTGTGAAACTCCGATGAGACAGAATAACTGGCCATATGATGCTGCCGTGGCTGAAGAAATTCAGAGTGTAATCAAGCTGTGGAAGAGATCGTTTGCATCCTGAGCAAGGGTGCATGGACATCTCCCCAAATCAGATGAAAGGAGGGCATAAACCCCTCAACCCAGGAGGTCAAGGTTCAGAATCCATAATTAAAGGGTACGGATTGTGATCTGTTGTCATGGCAATTATGCAAGGCTTAGCTTCACATTGCCATAGTAGTCAGAAACAGATCTGTCTGTAGTTCAAAAGCAGAGTGGACATAGCCCTCCTCAACCCCAAACCCCCACCAGAAAAACAAGCCTACAGTGGCACGGATATCATCCCCATCACCTGAAGTATTAGTACCATAACCTCAACCTCCCTTCTAGGGCAGCTTTGATTCCCACAGTAAGCTTGTGTCTTAACGATGCTGGGAAGGTTAAATATAGAGAAGATGCTGAAGTAAATAAATCCATAGCATTAACAGCTTTGTGTGGAGTTCAGCGGCATCTTTATAACTTTGATGTTAATGTGTGTGGAACAGGGGCTGGGGGAATGGTGCAGTGGCTAAGAGCCCCTGTTTTACAAACAGGAGGACCTCAGTCTGAACCTTCAGCAACCACATAAAAAGACTTGGAACCGCGGGCTGGAGAGATGGCTCAGCGGTTAAGAGCATTGCCTGCTCTTCCAAAGGTCCTGAGTTCAATTCCCAGCAACCACATGGTGGCTCACAACCATCTGTAATGAGGTCTGGTGCCCTCTTCTGGCCTGCAGGCATACACACAGACAGAACATTGTATACATAATAAATAAATAAATAAATAAATAAATAAATAAATAAATAAATATTTTAAAAAAAACAAAGACTTGGAACCTTGGCATTGTGGAGAAGAGACAAGTAGACCCTAGGATTTCTCTGGCAGCCAGCCTAGCTTCAATAAGCTTCTGGTTGTGCAATGAGAGACCCTGTCTCAAGGAATGAGGCAGGGAACCATACAAAAAGACATCCAACATCCTTCTGTGACTTGTGCATACATGTGCTCGTGAATGTACCACACATATTCCTCACACACACACACACAATCTAACATCCTTAAGAATATGCAGGAGCACAGTTGACTTTAGACTATGATTAAATAAAAGGCAAAAATGTAAGTTTTGCTGTTTTTAGAATGTATAGGAGAACTGGGAATATGTCAGCTTAAATTTTAGTTTGAAAGAATTATTAAACTCATTAAGAAAGTGCTAGCTAAGATCTCCAGGTGTATTTAATTGGGCCTGTAAAGTGATTTAAAAGCAAATTGTATTTATTGACAAATACAACTTTAAATACTTTAAGGAAAAAAACATGAATAAGCTGCAAAGCAGAGGGATCCATGGTGATTTAGTCTATGTAATTTTAATTTATTAATCATTATTTTAATTTATTAAAAACTATTTGTTCTCATTTTACACGTTACTTGCTAGATTTATAAATAGGATAAGACATTTAAGGTAAATTAAGGGTGTATGATAAAAATAAATCTAGCTTTTAACTTTAATCAATTTTAATTAAAAATTAACAACTTAGAAGTAGTATCAATTTTAGTCCCACCAAAAATGCCTAACCTAGATCTATCCACGAGAAGATATGAGACAAATATAAAATTATAATCAATCTACAAAAATACTGGTCTACAATTTTCAAAACCATCACTTCCATAGGTAAAAGGATAGATCCAGATTAAAGATGATCAAGGTACATGACAACCCAACAAGTAGCCTGACCTGTGTTTTTCTTTCACTAAAACTGGCATTATTGTTCATTTGGGGGAATCTGGGTGAAGCCTTTGAGCAGATGACACTCTGTTATCAATGTTTATTTCCCAATTTTGCAAAGTATAACGAATATCCATAAGAGAAATTCTTTGTTTTTAGGACATGCAGTGTGCTATTTCAGAACTCAGAGACATTATCAGCATTCATCTCTATGGTTCAGAAGAAAACAGAGAAAAACTACAAAAGTATTAAAACACATCATTTGGAAACTCTGGGTGAGAAGTCTATAAGAATTCCTTAGCTTTTTTATATGTCTAGTATTGTCACAAAGCAATAGTTTGCTTTTAAAAAATTACCTTTAGACAACCATTACCCACCAATAAGGGGACCATAAAAAAGATGAACAGCTAGAAGCGAGCATTTAAGAGAATACCACACAGCTGAGTGAAACAAGAAAAACATCACCTTCTTAGTAGAAGGCTGAACTTAGCCAGACATGATGCTGGTGGCCACAGTCTCAGCACTCCAGAGGACAAGCCATGAGATCTGTGAGTTAAAGGCCACCCGGGCTACACAGCAAGACCCCAACAACAACAACCGAGATTGAAACAGAGAGAAAATGTTCTCTACTTTGAACTCTAGACCAATCACCTCCCTTTAGACGAGGACTCTGATACCAAATAATGGGGCGCTCACAGCTAATGTCTAGCCCCAAGACTCTCCCAGATCATCACCCCATCCCAAAGCAACCCACCCAGCAAAAGCCTTTCTTAAGTCTTCCCTTTGGCCTCATACAAAGATTGTAGGTAGAAGGCGGGCCCCACCCCTTCCATCCACACATCAGCTCTCAGCCAGGCCAGGACTAAAGGGCTTCTTTGAATCACTCTTTGTAACGAGAAAAAAGACCTTATTCAGTGGGGAAACTTGCAGGAACAGTAATTCTCTTAGCAATCTCCTTGGTAATATAACCCACTATTCTCAAGCATTCCCTGTTAGTGGAACTCCTGATACACACTGAGCTGACCTTAAACAGACCTTGCCCTTCTCTGAGACGAGGATCGGACAGAGCTAGCCAACAACCCAGTGATTCTTCCAGTTTCACGCTCCCCCCGCCGTTATTTCAGACTCATATATTAGGAAGACCTGAGGCATCCTACGACCATAGCCTTACAAACTCTAACATGTGACCACACACAGTGAGGTATGATGTCTATCATATAAATATATATATATGAACTATATAACACTGAACTGATCAAACAATGCTGAATTTGAGCCTTTGCATGAATGTGTTGTATTAAAAAATATAGAAATAAGTAACAATTATCATTTCAATAATTCATCACATGTGATGAGCATAATTTAAAGTTAGAAAGAGTGAGGCTTTCAAAAATGCACAAATGGAAGTAAAAATTCAAACATACAAATACTTTTTAAGCACTTAGCACAAAGCAATGGTTCAATGAAAGAAAGAAATGAATGAATAAACCTTCATTTTTAATGTGATAAGCTCTAAGGAACAGACAAATGTCAGGAAGACACCAGACACCACCAAAATTCTTACTTGTAGGTGAAGACCACTCATTCAATCCTGGTCATCCTGACCCAAAAAAATCACACAGAAACTGTATTAATTACAACACTGCTTGGTCAATAGCTTAGGCTTCTTATTAACTAACTCTTATACCTTAAATTAACCTATTCCTATTATTTTATATTTTAACATGAGACTTGTGGTTTGCCGGTAAGATTCTGGGGCATCTGTCTCCTTCAGCAGCTACATGCTGTCTCTCTGACTCTACCTACTCTCTCTGTATATCTCTGTCTGGATTTTTCACCTGATTTTATTCTACTCTTCCATGGTCCCAAATCAGTTTCTTTATTAACCAATGGTAATAAAACATATTCACAGAATACAGAAGAGAATCTCACATCACTTAACTGGAGTTGGAAACCCCAAAACCAAGACCTAGTGCTGGCATAACTGTAAAATACTGGACAACCACCCCTCTACCCCAGCTCTTATATTCCATACATATTAAATAAGCAAGTGGAAACAGATGACTCCTGTGATGGTGAGTCTTCATTGTCAACGTAATTGCATGTATTATCACCATGGAAACACACTTCTAGGTATACCTATGAGGATGTTCCCAGAAAGGTTTAACTTAGCAGGGAAGACTCTATGAATGTGGGCACCACCATCCCACACTGAAGAAGGAGAAAGCTCTGCCTCCTAATTGGGACAGAGTATGACCAGCCACAGAACACACCTACCACCACACCAGCCTTGCTGTGATGGACAGGACATTCACACTATAAGCCCAAGTCAGTCCTTCCTCCCTTAAGGTGCTTCTTGCCAACTATTTGGTCGCAGCATCATGGTAAAAATTAATATAGACCCTAAAGTTACTCTAGCCTTAAACAACTTCATTTTAATTCTAGAATTTTTATTATACATCCTAAGACAGAATGTAGACACAGCTTTGTTCATTATTCAGATTTTACCCATCACCTAGATGAAAACCTGAATTGAATGCCTGAATTACTTTAGTTCTTTGGCCGATTTAAGACTTTCTTTCCAGGCTGGAGAGATGGCTTAGAGGTTAGGAGCATTGCCTGCTCTTCCAAAGGTCCTGAGTTCAATTCCCAGCAACCACATGGTGGCTCACAACCATCTGTAATGGGGTCTGGTGCCCTCTTCTGGCCTGCAGGCATACACACAGACAGAATATTGTATACATAATAAATAAATAAATTTTTTTAAAAAAAGACTTTCTTTCCATGGTTTTCAGACTTTTACTTCCTCTGTGATTAGCTTTTTTGCCCCTCCATTCTCTGCTCTCAGGCAGAGTACTTCCTTAGTTATTGGAAGGGATAGATATGCACACCTGTGTGCTCTCTCTCCTCTCTCTCTCTCTCTCTCTCTCTCTCTCTCTCTCTCTCACACACACACACACACACACACACATGCATATGAAATATTTATGCACTTTTTCATTATTTCATTTTTCATTGAGCCAATAGGTTGGACAGTAGCCACTACTTTCAGAGGAAGCCAGAAGTACGTGGAATTAGTTATAGCCATGTGGCCAGTTTGTGATGGGTCTTTGGTTGGACAAGACAGGAGTTTAAAATCAGACCATTTGTATAAGAAGGAGAGAAATCTTTTACTGCTAGTGTATTCATTTATATAGAAAGAGGAAGTGATAATTATTCAGTCAGAAAAATATAAATATTCAAATAAAATACAGCAAAATCTTTGTTCTGCTCTCCTGTGAATGTAAAGAATGGCACCACTGGTCTCTGCAAAG
Organism: Neodon shergylaensis; assembly: GCA_025134845.1. Taxonomy (NCBI): domain Eukaryota; kingdom Metazoa; phylum Chordata; class Mammalia; order Rodentia; family Cricetidae; genus Neodon; species Neodon shergylaensis. Next base: position 5,854,035 of record JABTXL010021644.1, read on the forward strand.
TGTATCTGTACCCTTGGAAGGCGGAAAGGTGGCACCTACAGGACTGTCACTCTTAGTCTCTTTGTGTCCACCCTGTAAGGAACAAAGACCCAGTCATAACCCTCAGTCCCTTAGTCACTTCTGCTATTTTCCAGGATTGGGTAACTCCTGCAGGCTGAGTGGAAGGAGCTGTTGGCCTTGGAAGAGCAGAGCTTTATGCCCCTGTGATAAGCATTGTCTCTCTTGGGTAACCCTGTGGCATCCAGATTCCCCAAAGACTTAACCCACCCTTCCTGGCCTGCCAGACCTCCCAAATAACCCTCTCTGTGCCAACAAAAGCAGACTGGACCACCAGGTCCCATCACAAACTGGCCAAGACGCTAGAATTGATCCCATGCACCTCTTACTTCCTCTGGGAGTAGTAGCTACTCTCCAACTTCTTTGGCCCAATGAAAAATAAGATAATGAATTGAAAAGGTACATAAATGTTTCATATCCATGTATGGATGTATGTGTGTGCATATGTGTTCACATGTGTGCATGCACATATATCCCTTCAAATTACTAAAGAAGTACTGTGCCTGAGAGCAGAGAATGAGGGTTAAAAAGCTAATCACAGAGGAAGTTAAAATGTCCAAAGTCATGGAAAGAAAGTCTTAAATAGGTCAAAGAACTAAAGTAATTCAGTCATTCAATTTTGGTTTTTATCTAGGAGATGGGTAAAGTTTGAATAATGAACAAAACTGTGTCGCCATGTTTTTTTTATACATCTTGTTTAGAAAGGCAAATTGCTATTGACTGTTAGAACCAAGCAAAATCTCTTCCAATTGGCCCCCAGGAAAAATTCACATACATCAAGGACAAAGGTATCAAAAAAGAATCTTAACACATCATTATTTGGAAATGTATCATTAATTGAGAGATGGTTCGATCAATTATACAACATCTATATGGTGGAATATTGAACTTCCACTTAGAATAATTAAATAGATCTGTTCATATGTTCTGAAATGGAATATTATATAACCAGAGTAGGCCTTGGTGTACACAAGCTACTTGGGAAATATCTTCTGAATAGGTAACACATATATACCTTCCCAAATCTCTTTAGGTGACCTTCCTTATCTAATTATTAGAATAACTCTAGGACCTGAGCCACAGAATGTAAAAAAGAGGAAGCTAAAGTTCACAGCCAGGGCTGGAGAGAGCTCTCAATGGATTAAGCACTTGCTGAACACTAGCAAGCATGAGGACTGGAGTCTGGATCACCCAAATTCACATAAACGCTGGTGGGCATTGCTGTGATTCCAGCCCTCACAAGGCAGAGACAGGGGCACCAGGAGCAAGCTGGCTAGCTAGCCACAACAGCAAGTTCTGGGTTCAACTGAGAGTCTCTACCTTAAAGAACACGGTGAAAAGTGACTAAGGACGACTCCAACATCAGCCTAGGGCCTCTCTACATGCAAACATGTGTACACACATCTGCTCCCACATGAAAACAGCATATCCATATGCATGTATCACACACACACAAATAAAGTACAATAAAGGTCAAGGCAGTCATGTCCTTGCACACCTCAGGCAAGGAGGCCAAATGAAAAAGGCCTGCTGGACAAGGCCCTTTGGTGGCCAGCATCCATTCTACCCAAGCACAGGCCGCTGGATGCCCGTGGAGAGCCAGATGCTCCCTCACTCATTGCTTGCCGATACCACTGAATTTTCTATCCTGCAAAGTCCTCCATTGGGTGAGGTCTGGCCTTCTGGATAGCTGTGTAGGCCCTAACATCTAACAATAGGTCTAAAAGGAGGTCAGTCAACAACAGGTTGTCATGGAAACCCTAAGCGCGCCCCCCCCAGGAAAAAAAATGGAGTGGGAAGGCAAAGAGGAACATTTGTTAACTGCCTGCTATGAGCCAGGCACGATGAATAGGAAACAACTCATCTGAGTCTTCCTTTACAAACCACCACAAGAGAAAGAAACTGCATTGTTCAAGAAAGTACAGGGCAGGCCTCCATCATCGCTTCATCTAGGACAGTCATGACAGCACAGGAAGTCGGCTTCCCAGGCCATGCGTTCCCATCATGCCAAGCAGCACACTCCTCATTGGCGTTTGGTCGGGTCACACAGCTGTGCCGCACAGCTGCCTCCAGGGCATGTGCTACCTGCGCATACCTGGAATGCGCCTTCCAGACGAGTGAGACAAAGAGAAAGCACACACGCTGTCTGGGGACGGCCATGCACATGCTGGGGAGTCTCAGTAGGATAGTCTCCCTTCGCTCTACCCATGCCACTCGTCCTGAATTATCAGAAAACGGGAGTGGGGGAAGAATGCTGCATCTGAGCATCGTTTCCTTGCAACTTTCATCTTAATTACAGAAGCTCCTAGTAACCGTTGCTTAGTAACAAACACATTTGAAATAGATTTGTTGACTTATTATGAGATGCTCTGAAAAGACCTCAGAGTGAAATTTACTGATGGAGGGGGGAAAATGACAGAAACCTGGTAAAGTTAAAGTACATGTTTTTGATCACAACCGCCCTTACGAAGTTTGGTGTTGACAGAGCCCACAGATAGGACTGAATTCCACAGACGATCTGCTATTGTCTAATTTGCTACATTCGGAACATTTCCACCACACTTACCCAACTGGAAGGCTAGCAGAACTCTGGAGACAGGGATTAGAGCTCCAGTCAGTGTAAAATTATAAGTCGCAAAGCTCCCAGATTCCCCAGTCTGCAGCCTTCTTCTATTCAAGATTTCACAAGTGCCTGCGCTTTGAGTGAGCTGTCAACCCAGAAGGAGAAGGCAAGGGAAGCTCTGCCTGTCTTCCTGAGGACATTTCCTTGGCACCTGCTAATAAGATCTGTAACCAAAGCGGAAATATAAATGCATCCTACACATGTCTATCCCAAAGCAAAAGCCCTGCCCCACTCACTCTCCGTGCTGGGCCCACGGCCTTCTGGGCTTGCTCACAGGCCTCACTGTCCATGGCTCACCTCCTTCACCTCTAAAAGTGGGTGTCCTCAGCCATCACCTCAGAACAGCTGCACTGGCAGGGCGGCATCTCCCCAGCTCCCTGTGCCTTCCTGGTGTTCTCCTCTGACCCCTGTTCTTGCTGTTTGTAACTCCTCAGAAGCAGAGTCTCCAATCAATGGCTTTTTTTCCCTCACCTCCACTCCACCCTCTAACCACTGCAATCTAACTTTGCCCCATGATCCTGGCCTCAAGTCACCGGATCCCTTGATTTTAGGAAAAAACCTACATTAAGATTAGTACAGATTCCACAATTCTGTTTTTCAGATCCATGTCTGTCTTGGAATTTGTAAGATGTACATACATGTGTACATATGTATGTATGTATGTATGTATGTAGATAGATAGATAGATAGATAGATATTATATATATACATACCTAGATATTAAAGTACTGCTTCTATCACTGTGCTGTCCCAAGCACCTGCTCCAATAGCTCTCATACAGATGGCTACTTGACCTCTTTTTTGTCATTTATTTGTTTGTGGGACAAGGTTTCCCTATGTAAACCAGGCTGGCTCCAAACTCAAGCAGTCCTATGTATGTCAGCCTCCAAAGTGCTGGAGAAACAGGTGGGCGCCATCATGCCTAGATAACTTCCTATCTAAAACCAACCCACAGCCCCCAAACTTTTGCTTCCTGAAACGTCCCAATCTGGGATCCCCTTCCTCTATCGTGAAGCTATTATCAGTCCATCCTCAGTGTTCCGTGTCCTGCAGTAACCTCTCTTCCTGGTCTCCTCTCCTTCATCAGTCCTACTTGCCCAGGAAACTCTTCAAGCTCAGCACAGCCCAGGTCCACCACACCCTATGGTGGAAGGACCAGCTCCCACAGAAGGAGGTAACTCATCCATCATCCCCTCAGCAGGTGCTCTCCAGGACATCCTATCTGGCTACCCAGAACAATTCAGGCTAGCCATCGTTTATTTTACTCATTTACCTTGGCCATCTGACCACTTGGACTTGAGGCTATATGAATCTCTGGGTTGGTCTTGTTGAAGCCAACCAACATCTATTCATTCATAGGTTGTTTCATAAAATGAAAGTTTATCTTGGTTTCGGTGATGGTCCAGTGTGTTAAATACTTGACATATAAACATGAGGACCTGAGTTCGTATCCCCAGTACCCATGAAAAAGATGGGCATGGTAGCATAGGTGTATAACCCCAGTGCTGGAGAAGCAGAGACAAGAGAATCTCAGAGGTTTACTGGCATTCTAGACAAAACGGTGAGTTACAGTTTAGCAAAGACCCTGTCTCAAGAGATAAGATGGAGAGCAGCAGAAAAAGACACCTGCTTTTGAACTTGGGTCTCCAAATACACACACGGAAAAGCATGCCTGCACAGACACAAGCACACATAGACACTTGACATACATACACAGAATAATATAAAATATTAAAATAAATAAATATTTACAAGAATAAAAATTTATCAACACGTCAGATATTGTTTTCGGGTCATGATGATAACATTAAAAAAGCAAGGTATTCCCTCAATTCATAGAGTCCCCAAAATAAAGAGCTTAACAAACACAGTGCTAAGAAAATATAGCATATAAGGTCCCGGGAATTCAAAGTGGAGAGAGGCTGAGGCATAGGTAAAGCGCACTTGTCCAGCATGTACAACACCTGGCTTCATCTCCAGCACCGGAAACAATAACAGCAATAATATTACAAAAGTACAGAGAAATCGCCAAGTCAGAAATCACGGGAGACGTTGCTGCTGAAGGCTGAGCTGTAACGTGAAAAGGCATCCAGCAGGCAAAGCTACCTGGGGGGCGGAGCCCAGGAAAGGGATCAGGTGCAAAGCCCTGGCTCCTCCTCAAATTATTTCCCAGCACCCTCACCCTTGGGAATCCTCTCTCCTAAGTTATGTTTTGTTTTTCGCATATTGTCATTGACTTCTAAATTAAAGGGAGCCTCCCAGTGCCAAATCCTAGCAGTTTGGGGAAGATTTTGGCTAAAATGTAAAATGAGGGAGCCTAGATTTTCAAGCACATATTTACAAAAATATTTTTCCATATTTCAATACCCTAGCTTATTTGCAGCTTGCAACTTTTATAAACTAGGGAGTTAGACCCAAGTATCTCACGCTTTTGCTGCTCATCAGCTCCCAACAAATTGTGCACACAACAGCTGCTCCTACGAAACTGAATTTGCCACTTCCCCCAAAAAAGTCACTTTGATTTGAAATAGCTTTGCCTTGCTGCTAATACGTGACAACCAATTAAAACAGAAGGGGCGGGCTCCCCACTGAGGCTCATCCACCTACCTGAACAACACCAACAGTGTCGGAAGGGAGGAAAAGTGAGGCGGTGCATGCCAGAGAACACGCCATACTGCTCCCCAAACACTTGCACAACCAGGAGGAAAAACGGGTGGGGAGGGACAGCAGAAATGAAAATGAGATGTGAAAACTACACAACAAATCACTGTGCAAATAAACTTCCATGTTTTACCATCAAAGACAAAGTCCCTGTGAGTTCCTCGTTCACTTTTATTTTTCCTAAAGAAAAAGCACGCCCAAAGCCAACAGACTGACAACTAGCCTATGGCATTTATTATTGGCCCCCAAATAAAAACAGTTCTCGAATGTTTTCAAAGCTTCTTCAACTGTACAAGAAAATTAATAGGCGTGGAACTGTGCCAACCTCTTTGACCTGACTGCCAAACAATGTTTCCTTGTCAAAATCCAATCCCACCAAGGTGATCCTCTACCTTCAGAAGTTAAAGGCCATGCCTTGGCCAAGCCACGGAAAACTAATATGATCTCAAAAATACATGGTGTGTTAGGATGGCCTCCCAACTCCTGACCACTACTGGCAGGCACAGAAGGGGAGGATAGAATGAAAATTTCAAATTAAGAAGGTCTATCATCCCTCAGGAATTTTACAGGTTCCCTCTGGAAACAATCTGTGCCAGTGGTTCTCAGCCTGTGGGTCACAACCCCTTCATGGTTGGCCACAACCCCTTTTACAGGGGTTGCCCACGGGCTATCAGAAAACACAGATACTTACATTGGGATTCATAACAACAGCAAAATTACAGTTATGAAATAGCAACAAAAATAATTTTATGGTTGGGGTCACCACAGCATGAGGAGCTGTATTAAAGAGTCGCCGCATTAGGAAGGTTTAAGTCTGCTGACAAAGCCAATATTCAGGAGATAAAAGGTACATTTCTGCACAAAAACAAAATACACATGGTGTCACTTCATTGCATGGACAAGGGTGACATTACCACTGACGCGGATGGAGACCTCTTGTGTGGTTCTTTTTCAGACCCTCAATGTTCTAGCAACTTCCAAGAGACGGAACTCCACCAAGATCCGTAGCCTGGCCATGACTCTGGGTCCATTTTTATTATAAAATGCACTGTAATTTACACCAAATGCAATCATAATGACAAGCATGTGACTGTCCCTGAAGCACAGACACACGCAAAACCCACTGTTGGACTTAATGTTCAGTAGCCTGAGTGGCCTTGATAAAAGTCTAAGCCACACACCATGGAAGTCCTCCGCTCAATGCCTGAACAGTCCCCAATCCCTCAGAGTTACCCCAATTCCATGGCCCAGCTTTTTAAACTGTGGGATATGACCTACATGGGGGTCATATGACAGAATGCGCAAGAACATAAAAGAAGACCCGGCAACAGCAAAGTGTTTCTGAAAGCAGACAACTAAACAGTAACTCAAAATAAAAAATGTGTTAATCAGAAACACTTCCGGCCTGCCCACCTGTATTAGGTCACACGGCTGGAAACACTTCCGGCCTGCCCATCTGTGTTAGGTCACACAGCCTTGATTCTGAACACACGCCATGCCCACTTCGCACTGCAAGCACCTTGTTGCCGTACAACACCAAGGAGTGATTCTTCAAATTCGTTGGCTTGGATTCAAAGCTATTGTATGCTGTGAATTGCAATTTTTCCTGTCCTTACAGAGCTATCTGTTTTTATAGAAACATAATGGTTTAATTACAGAAAACAAACACTAATATTTTCCTACCATTATCCTCAGCGAGTAAGTAATAAATAACTATGTCTTTAAAAGGATTGTATTGTATTCTAATGGGAATGGATGACTTTAAAAAATTGCTATTTGAGTTTCTGACTTGAGCTTCATTTAATTACTAAATGGAGCTAGGGATATATCCCAATCAGTAAGATGCTTGCCACAACTACTGAGACCTCAAGAACAATGGCAGTGGGTTTTGATCCTACTGCACCTATTGGCTTTGTGGGAGCCTAGGCAGTTTCGATGCTCACCTTACTAGACCTGGATGGAGGTGGGTGGTCCCTGGACTTCCCACAGGACAGGGAACCCTGTTTGCTCTTTGTGCTGACGAGGGAGGGGAACTTGATTGGGGGAGGGGGAGGGAAAGGGGAGGCGGTGGTGGGGAAGAGACAGAAGTCTTTAATAAATTAAAAAAAAAAAAAAGATGCTTGCCACAGAAGTATCCACATAAAAATCCAAGCATGGTGGCACACACTTGCACGCCTACTGCTGGGAAGGTAGAAGCAAGCCAGTCTGGGATGCCAGGAACTGACGGCCCAGCCAGCCTGGCCTTATGGGTGTGAGTCCATGCAAGTGGAAGATCCTGTCACAAGAAAACAAGGTGGACGGCTCCTGAGTCATGATATCTAGGCTGACCCCTAGCCTCCACGTACATGCATACACATGTGTACCTGCACACACATGTACCTGCACACACATGTACCTGCACACACATGTACC